>JAWPHD010009470.1:30000-103483 GCA_037043455.1 Cyrtodaria siliqua | reverse complement strand
CTTTCAGTCTTTTTTCAAGTTTTTCAGAGCTCTTTTAAATAAATCGTGTTTGAAAATAGTGGATCTACCCTTTAAGTACGTCATTCTCAAAGCCCCCCCCCCCCCCCCCCCCCCCCCCGCACACACACACACACACACACACACACACACACACACACACAATGGATTGTCGACTATAGAATTTGCACCTGCCGCACACACACACACACACACACGCATACACACATACATACACACACACAATGGATTGTCGACTATAGAATTTGCACTTCTGCAGGTAAGAAGGTTCTAGGCCCATTTTCCATGTAAATGAGGATAAGCCTGGCACGTTCATTCCTGTTAGGCGCCATATAACCTTTCATATGCTGGTGCATGTTGGTGCGTCTTAAACCCAATTCATGAATGCACACAGATAGACGGAATTATATATTCCACTTCTTCTGTGGCCTTGTGAAAGTGAGTTTTTATAAGATATATATTACGGAGACAGTGCAGATCTGCATCAGTGTCAGTAACATATTATTTCATCTATTTATTTTTGCCTCTATAATTAGAGGTTTCCAAACAACAATAAGGAAGCATGAGTTTCATACTAAAACCCCAGATGTTAACCTAACTACTTTTCACTGATGAATATTAGTCTCATGATAATAATGGAAATTACAATATTAAAATACTACTTGCTTCCTGGGGTAATATATTACATATATATTTACATGAACCGGTTTTCATCAAAAAACAATTAAAAATGTTTTATGTGTATAAGCCTAAATAAAACATACAAAAAAAGAGTTTCAAAAATGTATTAAACAACGAGTTATTAATATTTGTATTAATTGTAATTACCTCCCTTTATAATAGAAAAAATAGGTTAAATCAGAGATCTGAGTATTTTTTATTTTTTATTAAACATAATTCAAAGTCTTTATTTATCGAGGGTGACTCAATTAGTTTATACTAATCTTTCTTCGGGCCCTCTATAACAAATACAAGATACAAAATACAAGAAAGGCAAGATAGATAAGATATACGCAGAAATCACTTAACTGAATTCCAGTTAAAAAGTTAAGAGTTTTTTTGATCGTCTTATTGTAACATAGGTTTCAAGTGGGGTTCTCATAACAGATAACAGCAAATTGAATTGCTGAAAACAGTTAACAGTACATCAAAAAACACTCCCAACCCTATCCCTATGTAGCAAGGCTATTGCAGCTGTCTGCCATACTCTAACTTCCAATAACGTAGTTAGAGTACACCATTTATTCTGACAGGTGTTATTTTCACTACTCTCCTTTGGGGGAGGCAGATCACCCAGTTATTCTGGGTAGTACTGTATGCCACCCAACATCCGTCGATTTTCACGGATGGCAGGAGGCATACATTATAGTACTGGTTCTACCCAGAAATAATTATTACGGATGGCGGGAGGCATACAGCACAGTACTGATTCTATGCAGGAATAAGAGGGAGGTCTGCCTCCACCACAAACAACGTAATAAATAGCCTAAAATGTGCTGGAAAATGGAGTTAAACACTAGACTAACAAACAAGTTACCTTTTAAATGGACACACGGCAATCTTGATTTTTTAAGGAACTCGCGGCGTTCCGTTTTACACAACTTGATTCAAAACATTATTAATACCTATTTAGAGACCCCACTGACATGTTCATTCCTGTTAGTTGCCATATAACCTTTCATGTGTTGGTGCGCCTTAAAACCCCAATTCAACTATATTGTGTTTGCATTTAACTGACTGAAAAAAAATCAATCTCCAAACTGTATATTACCTTTCATATAATTACATGCAACCTGGTGATACTGGATTAATATATGTATGTGCTACAAATACTGCAAGCGTCCCTTTAAACTCGATTTCTCACGCATTCTTTATGTTTGCATGTTGTTGGTTTATCATGATCGATTTTACTATTCTTCATAATTCATCCAATTATTCGTTATATGTAAGGCTCACACTTCTTTGATTTTATATATTGGCGTTTTATTCTGTATTCGCTATTCAAAATACCCCATCCAGACTTTAATATATTATGTCAGGTTTTATTATAGCTGAGTACATCGTAATACTTTTACTAAGAAGGTTGTATAGTGAAAATACGAACACTGTTTTATTTATAACAGTCACATAATGAAAAAGGTATTTGCTGGATTCCATGAAATTCTGTTTTACAAAACGCAATAGACCTTAATTGTGGGTTTCCTTTTACTTATACCCAATCCGGGCATTCATGTAATAGTTATAGGACATGAGAGGTCGATACCGACTGACTAATCCAAACATAATGCCGAGTCAACGGGGGATTCTTGCGCTATAATACAACGGTACAACATTTGCATATCAATGCCCTCTTTCATTGAATTGTTGAAAAGTACGCCCTCACCTCTATGTAAGTTAGTGTTGAAGGATTTTGATGAAACTTCATTACAATGATCTTTAGGATAGTCTCACTCAGATTTGTGTTTTTCGCGGTCGCCAGTCATCCAAGATGGCCACCGTGGCTAAAATTAGGTCAAATTTAAGGAAATTTCCAACGATATCTCCGAATGTTTATTACATTTTAACAAAATAAACATCCAACATTCGGGTTTATATTTTGTTAAAATTCCACTTAATAAAGGAAACTGCCGCATATAAATGCGATAACCTTAGGTTAACATGTTTATATTGACATACTGTAAGATTACAATAAACAAAAACAAACATAAATGTGCGCATAGCCACCTGTTACGTGTTCTTAGTGTTTATTCTACTTTTTAAAGCAATCAGATGGCTCAGAATTCAAATATTCATAAAGAATTTACTACCAGCGCTCTTCATAGTTTAGAGCGTGACCGATTACTCTAGAGTTCCTGGTCCGATATAGCTGGTTTATAGCGATTACTCTAGTGTTCCTGGTCCGATATAGCTGGGTTTTTTAACTTGTCCGAGCTTTCATTGATATTAACAATCTCTTAATGTTTGGTAAAGACCGGGTGGAAAATGAAATGAAGGTGCCAGAGTGTTCTCAAGGCAAAATATGGCATTTTCAGCAAACCAAGGGCCATAACTCTGCTGTTACTCATTCAATTTGGCTAATTTTCGAACTTGTTCGAGTTTTCATTGATAATAACGATCTGTGCAAGTTTGGTAATCAAATCAAATAATAAATGAAGGTGCTAGAGTGTTCACAAGGCTTAATATGGTATTATTCAGCAAAACAAGGGCCATGACTCCGATGAAATTAATCCGATCTGGCTGGTTTTCGAATTTGTCCGAGCTTTCATTGATATAAGTTTCGTAAAGATTTGATTAATAATGAAGGCCCTAGAGTGTTCACAAGGCAAAAGTAAATGGACGACGGACGGACGACGGACAACTCGCCGTCCCATAAGCTCTGCTGGCGCCAGTAGAGCTACAAATCAATGCAACCTAAGTCCATTTTATTTTAAGTGATCATTCTTTTGTTCCTAAACAAGGAAACAGCACTATACTGCCATTCGTAGAGAGATGTCCATCCGTTTGTTCTTCCGTCTGTACGTCCTTTATGTTTCGTGGCATACCATATCTCATAAACCAGGGCCCTATACATGATATGTTTTCCATTTTCACCCCTGCTTAAACCAACCCCGTTGTATTTTTATTAAACATCAGGTCGACATGTCCCCTGTTTCTGTCGACAATACCAAGTTCGGTATATCTTTTTTCAAAACATATTACCTGTATTTTCAGGTATGTGGGGAAGAGGGGTCACGTGGTGGGTCTCTTTCCCGTGTGCATCATTTTATGTACTATGTCGCACACAGAGTGGCATTTTCAGCATCCATAATATCTTTTTATATTGGTGAATGTTTCCATGTTGTTGTTCTTTTTTTCACAAAATCCGCAGACTCCTTTGTTTTAGTCGGTCGTGTACACTTGCAGTTCCGGTAACGGGGTGGATTTTAAGGCACAGTTCCCGGTAAAAAAAAACAAGTTTCAAAAGGGTAAATAAATCTAGTTTTATGACTTGTTAGCCTTAAACTATTAGAAAAGTGAATCGGCCATTTTAATTTGGAAGGAATGTTGTGTATGTCACCTGGTTCCCGTGAAATTTGAACCTATATTATGCGAGTTACGGTAGGTTAAATGTTGAAATTAAGCTAAAAAATGTGATTGTAGAAAGTTAGAGACCTGGTACTCTGTAAATAGTCAAGTTTAAGAGATTTCAGACATACTGCCATAAAATATCATCTTTCCTGAATAAACAGTCCAAACTTTAGCCCACAGAACATTTTATTAAAATAATTGTGGGTTTTTAAACACGACCGGGTATTGAAAAATGGCAGGAGTACGGTACAGTTCCATTATTTATTGGCAGGTAGCTAGTACAGTTCCGAAAAATGGCAGGCGTATGGTACAGTTCCAAAAACATCGGACGCTAAAGTCTTTTCTCCTTTGGTATAGTGGTGTAATTTCGAAAAGACTAATGAAGAAGTACTGTATATAGAATTATATACATCTTCGGTCCTTCCATAATCGTTTAAGAAAACCCACCAACCGTAGGGAAACGTGAATATAGGCTCGTTTGAACCTTCATTCCGACGGTACAGTACAGAGAAAGACACGTTTTAATAACAATCGTCTGTTGTGCTGAGTTACGTCCCCTTTTTATAATTCACCATTTATGATAACAGGCGTTTGGTATTTAGATGTTTTGGAATAGATTGCTTAATTTTAATTATTGCATACTGGAACACATCACATTAATTACGTTTTAAGGCCACTCTATGTAACTTAATGTATCTGAATCAAACGTCTACTGATATATAGGACACGCATATAAATCAATAATGTAGTCGCTCAAAAGTGTACTTAACTCAAAAAGTAATAATCATAGGACACTATTTAAAGTTGGTATCAAATTGTAACGGATATAGCGCAGATACCCACGAAAGTTTAAAGTTGACACATGCAGACATTCAAACTGTTTTGCTTTGGTGAGACGAAATACTAGTACATGTATATTGTCTAAATAAAAGTTTAGTGTCTGAATTTCCCAAAAATGTCCTCATCGGCAAAATCAGAATATCTATCATAAAGGTGTGACCACTTTAAAGAGGCTCTACCTATATCTTTTTGTCCACCAATTGATATAAACTTTACTTAATTATAAAGAGGACTATGAAAAAGGTAAATGGCAATAATTTCACCCCATGTAATATGCGTTTTCCTGGGGAAAAACAGGATTGAAAAGATCGGATTTTTGAAATTGTATTCGTAATTGTTTTAGACAAGCCGATTGCGGAGATTTTCCTATCTTATTCGTTTACAATCGGAACTCCCTCGTAGGATTGGCGAAGAGTTCCGATCGATTCGTTTACTATCGGAACTGCCCCGAATAGTTTGTTTTCGTTCAGGTATGAAAGCACTAATTATTTTCCCCTAGACACCAATGTTAAAGTGTCACATATTAATGATTTGCTGCAAATTCAACTCAAGTATGGATAATGCAGCAGTGTAATGTTCATATAGAAAACTATTTTTCCACTTGAAAAATCACCAGAAAATGTGGGGTCACAAGACATGTAAGCAAGTTCTTGTTTGTTTACTAAACAGGTCAAGGGTACAGCTGTTTTTATTGATCGACTGTTTTCATTGCTCACAAAGTGTAAGCATAGAGTCGAAATTTCGAAAATGTTCATCAGTGATCCAGTAAAACCTATTAATACGCTTCTTTTACATATAACCACAAAATCGAATAGAAATGGGCAGTTTTCCCCTACTTATAATGCCCATTTCCATCGAAAAAGGAGGGATTACTTTTTATTATAGGAACTACATTCGATACAACTCGGAGGTTTACATGTAATTGGTGGTGGTAAACCTTCAACTGAATCGCATTGCGCATGTCCGAGAAAATCGTAAAGCCTCGTAGTTCTCCGGCAGGAATAAACGGCAGGGCAGCATTTTATTTAAGATATTGTTTTGATCATAATTAATAATTTACAGAACTGGAATACGAACCATGTTTCTTCTTAGAATACTCATAAAATAGCTTTGTATACATATAAATGCAGTAATATTGCGTATTTAATATTTTACATTAAAAATCGCATAGATATAGGTAGTGCCTCTTTAAGTGTACCTAATTAGCTTAAATTTTAGCTTAAATATGCTCATTAGGCAAACTTTAAATGGTCATAATTAAATGACACATAATCTCATTTGGTTATTGATGACATTTTTGTAAAGCCCTGTTATTGCTCTTTAAGTAAGCATAAAGTGTATTTTGCGTTACCATGGGTATCTTTTGAGCGACTACATTATTGGTTTATATGCGTGTCCTATATATCAGTAGACGTTTGATTCAGATACATTAAGTTACATAGAGTGGCCTTAAAACGATATTTACCCTTTTGAAACTTGTTTTTTTTTTACCGGGAACTGTGCCTACTGCTGCCGAACTGTGCCTACGGCTGCCGGTAATCGGGTGTGATATATGTACAAGCAAGGTTTTACGCAAGCGTAAAATAGCTGCCGAGAGAAAATAGCATTATTTCTGGGAGTATAATAACAGACCAAGTCACGGGTGTTAAAACAATATTCAAAAAAGAGTTGTCACGCTACCATGTAATAAAGTCAGGTGATCCCCCAACCTAGAGTTGATTCAAATGTATACGGATCTATGACCTCAAAAGAAGTTTAGTTACATGTCAGTTTTACATTTTTAAATTTAGTTTGAGGTTTTCACGTTTTAATGTTTCACTATAGATAGAGAACGTCTGGGGTTCATAACAGTTGTCTGCAATGTCATTTTTATGCATTATGACTGAAACATTAGAGATTGTTTCACATAAATACTTGACGAGTGTTTTCATTCGGTAAACACGTGAAGATTATTTGGAGCTGTGCAAAGAGATTCAGAAAATACAGACAATTTTGGGTTCTTGTGTGGAGAATATCTCCGTTTGATACTCGTAATTCTGACCTGAAATAAAGATTTTAGTGTACAAAGGAGAATCCAGTGACTCTCATATTGCCTTCAAAATTACATCTATAGTTTTTCACGCACAAAGGCGATTGTTCAACCTTGACTTTTAATCACCGATTTATTTTGGTATCCAGATCATAAACAAGCATGTTGATCTCTCCATTGAGCATGAAATAAAATAAGAAGTATTGAATTGAATTGGGGTTTTAAGGCGTACCAACACATGAAAAGGTTATATGGCGCCTAACAGGCATGAACATGCCAGGCTCATCTTCCATGTACATCGAGACACATGTTTGGAACACTCGGAAGACATAGCATATTCCGAATCAAGTCCGCCCCGACGAGATAAAATATGGAAAATGGGCCTAGAACCTTCTCACCCTGAACTGCAGAGTTGCTGCAAATTCTATCGTAGAAACTCCATTTACGATGGAGCCACGTTATTGTTTTTCTGCCACTGCTCTTTTGATGCGAGCGAGATAGCACCTGGAACAATGCAGGGATCATGATGAAGACCTTTAATGAACATGAACAAAAATGATAAAATGAACATGAATTCGGGGGGGGGGGGGGATTCTACCCCTCTGCCTACCTCCAATAAAATGAGAAGTAACCACACAGCACACATGCAACTTCTCAGTTACAAATGCCCTCTGACTCCTTCAATATTGTCTTGTCGTACCCTGAACAGTAGACTAGCTGTCCTTATATGTTTGTTCATGTTTACACTATCCGAAACACCTCAAGCTATCTTCAAATCAACTAGTCTGCATTAAGTCCCCTTTGAATTACTGGCTTCAGACATAAGTGGTTCGGAGCGATTCAGGAAAAAACTGAGAACACATTTTAGGATTTTAAGATTTTATTTAGATTCTGACTACATAATAGTAAAAGAAACTATAACCACTAAAACGAGAGGCGGTCTACCTCTTCTTGCTCCGGCTTCTGCCATTTACTATCATCTTTGTTTTGTTTAATAATGTCTGTACATTCTGTCTAGATTGTTAATGAATATCGCTTTGCGGTGATTTCTTTATTTTACCCAGTCCCATTTTATTGGGATGACAATACATATATGGTAAGAGTGGGATTGGGTGCACCCTAGAACCTGGTTTAAACCCCCAGCGGTCTTTTAGCCACTGACTGTTCCAAGGCGGTATCCCGAATGTCAACCCTGTTATGTTTATGGTGTCGCACGCGTATTTGACCTCGTCTCGTAATTGTCGTTTGTTTTGCCTGCGTGGTTTGTGTTGTCTGCGTGGTTTGTGTTGCCTGCGTGGTTTGTTTTGCCTGCGTGATTTGTGTTGCCTGCGTGGTTTGTGTTGCCTGCGTGGTTTGTTTTGCCTGCGTGGTTTGTGTTGACTGTAACTGTTATACCTACTATTACACCCGCAATGAAAATACAAACATACCCATCAAAAAGGAAATCAATCTCAGTGTAATGTCAGTAATTTGCATAAAAGTATCTATTGTAAGTTTGTTTGTTTTTCTGCCTGAACATATTTTGGGCACCATATATCAACACTTTTAACAACATTAATCCCTGCATATCATCTTCAACACTTGTCGCAACAAATGATTTTAATTTTAAACAATCGGTCTGCTTTTATGTAGTGGCAGTGTGCTTTCCTAGTAGCCGGGAGGTTATGGGTTTGAGACACAACGCGGAAAATTGTGTTTGTGGCCTCAATGTTCGTCTGCGGAAAATAAATGATATTAACCGGGCGGTCCCGTGCACTTATTAGTCTCTCTCTCTCTCTCTCTCTCACGCACGCACGCACGCACGCACACACACACACACACACACCCACACCAGCCACTCTGTGAAAACACATTTTGTGGGGATTTTACGTTTCATTCCAATGCTATCTTTACAAAATTCTCTGGAAAGAAGCAATTTACAACAAACATCACGTGTTTAACCATGAGCACGACGTTATTCTTAGATGACCCATAAACCTTAAAACAGCGAATCTTGGTTTCTAGGACTGTTACGACGTGAAAAACACATTACGTTTCTTGGATATTCTTTTATTAGGCAGACGTGGCATTTTTCAAAATAATATTTTGCATACTAAGGTTTCCTTAAACATATCTTTCTCCAGTATGCCTGCAATAAAATTACGTCACCTGAGCATATAGTAATGCCTAGTTTGACCAATATAAAAGTTTATAAAACAAATGTAAATTGAAAAATGCAAAACACGTACGCAACGATTAGTGCAGGAATCTATAACATGCGAAGACTATTTTATGATAAGCAATGTAATAACGAACTTTAAAACAACAACACACACACACAAGAGTTGCTTTTGGTGCTCTACTTGCTTCAAGAGGCCACAAATATTCAATTATATTATATTTTAACAGCAAAATTAACTCGTCTGCTATTACAACTAGAAGACAAAATGAATAAAGCGGCTTAGTTGGTGGAATTAACACCCTTATTCGTCTACCGTTGCTAAAATAAAAAGGAAACGTTTTTCTTTTTGTGATTAACATTTTATTTCATCCGAAGTAAGAAAACTATCATGCTTACCATTCGTGAAATTATCAGGTTTTCTCATTTCTTGGTGAAATAATATCCTCTATATATGACGTTTGTTGAAAAGCATAAACAGCTATAAAGATTACTGCATATAATTCATAACATAAAACAAAAATCATTATGAAAAATCAGATCTAACTCAAAAGTGGATGGTCAGTCTCCAAAACAAAAAAAATCGACCGTCATATATAACTTTACATTAATTTTGTTACAAAATTACGTAAAACACCATACAAACAAACAAATACATCTAGACATTCATGCCTAAAAAGGAATACAATTATGGTAACAAAATACTATATGTCTGCACGAAAGTCTAAGAATAGCAAACGACGTGTAGCACGAATGTTTGTACAAAAAAAGATAACAAATGGCAAAATACGACAAATTATACGGCAAATCGTGAACTATATATAAGTGTACATTGGAAACTCGTGCACACGATAACAATAAAGGCCACCAATACAGGACGTTTCAAGAAAAAACTTTATCACATAACGCATGGTGTGGGAGTGGAATAACACCATTCTATATTTATACTAGTTGTATAAGTATGCAAATAAGCTTAGTATGCCCTTTTCCCCCTTACCGCTTAGTATACGCTCTAAAAAAAAACCGTTAATTTCCCACGGTTTATGTCGGTTTGGCGTGTTAAAGCGACAGGCAAAATGCAATAAAGTCGACATGTGAGTTATGTGATAAATAGAATCTAGCATTCCTTCTCATTCATTATTGATTTTATTAAACTCGCAAAAAGGATAAAATGCTCGGCAAGAGCCTCACATTATATCATTTTGCCAACTCGTTTAATAAATTCAGTAATGAATGAGTACTCATGTAAGATCCTCTATGTATACAACAACTGTGAATTATATAAAATACATGTTTAACACATGTAAACATCATCAACAGCAGCGATGTGTGAGAATCATAGCTCTTATTGTTTTATAGTCTGTACCGACTCCAGAGTTATCACGTGGCCTTATAAGGAATATTCGAGGCACGACTCCGACAACACTATACGGTGAGATTTATTAATTGAATTGAATTGGGGTTTTAAGACGTACCAACACATGAAAGGTTATATGGCGCCTAACAGAAATGAACATGCCAGGCTCATCCTCCATGTGCATCGAGATAAAATATGGAGAACGGGCCTAGAATCTGCTCACCCTGAACTGCAGAGTTGCTGCAAATTCTATTGTAGACACTCCATTTACGCTGGAGCCACGTTATAGTTTGTCTGCCACTGCTCTAGTGATATGAGCAAGATGGCACATGAAACAATAGAGGGGTCATGATGTAGACCTTTAATGATCATGAACAAAAAATGATAAAATGAACATAATTTACGCCTAACAAGAATGAACATGTCAAGCTCATCCTCCATTTACATCAAGATAAAATACTGAGAGTGGGCCTAGAACCTTGCTGCAAATTAGTAGAAACACATGAGCCTTAATAAACATTCGTCGATATATAACAAAATCTGTTAAAATATATTTTATTCAACAATAAAATGTAAAATGCATACAACTTTCATTTGCATTTCATGTTGGTTCATCATTCATACAAGATATAGTAAAACAAATAAGAGTTACGTGGATTTCGCAGGAACTGAATTTCATTTTTATCAACATGATATTGGGACGAATAACATGTGTGAAGTTTCGTGGAATCTGCAAACAAGTTTTGGAGCAGTTTCGATTAAAGGAAAAAGTTTACAAACTACCTAAGGTCATGCGACGGACAAATTCTCATGACACACGACACTCTTGATATTTTATAGCGACGTTTTTTTTTCCTTTCCTGTTTTTTCTCTCAGTTTTTTTGCATTACTTGAATTTTAACACAAATAAATATTTGAATAGTTCAAAGCAAACTGTTGATGCATATTACTAATTGTTGATTATACCACACACCTAATAACAGTAGTATTATTAGGTCTGTGATTATACAAAATAGAACAGAACACATTCTGGATTTATAACTTCAAAAAATGTTTCTCGTCATCTACATACAATTACATTTTTTATTATCTGTACAGGTCAAAACAATTTTTACATTACACAATGATAACATACAAACACAAATCATACAAACACATGCTACACGTATATACCACACACACATACACACACACACACACACAAACACACTATCTCTCTCACGCAGGCACGCACGCGCATCTCGCACGCAATCACGCACGCACGCACACACACACACACACACACACACATATGTACTCTGACGCACGCTATTACCATTTTATAAGGATTAAATTATACCTATGACATTGTTACATATTACTATTTTTAAAATAGTTTAAATTTAATGTCCAAACGAGGATACACATAAATAATTTACCCAGTATAATTTGCAGTTCTTCGAAGAATTAATACTTCTCCGACAAATCTAGATAACCTGAGCATCTCTTGCTCACTAGCAGTTTGCATCAATTGAATACATTTAAAAGCACTTGGATGTCTATGTTTTAACATAAATAGTTTACGTTTTGTTCATACATTATATTACACCAATAATACATTTAATGAAGAAAAAATAAAAACGCCAACATTTATAACGTCTTATCAGGGATTTTATATTATAAAACCAGGCTTTATTTAAATTACGTGCAAACACGTTTAAAGTCAAAACGATATTGGATTAGTAATTCGAAGTCACAGCTTTAAGCTGGTAAAAGGTTTTTAACCATTAAAGCTTAAAGGAACAACGTCTGAATCATTTGGCTGACGAAATATCCGACACATTTGTAAAACCCAGAAATTGAAATGTTAGATTTAGTGCACCGCAATCCATGCAAAACAATAACAATGACGATGTTGTGAGGATGTATGCATGACTGGACTTTGAATCTGATATAATAATAATAACATATCCTCGGATTTTATAACACAAAAGCGTAATTTCACAAAAGCGTAATTTTAAAATACAGTAAGCTGGAATGTAACGAAGACCACCATACAACATACAACGCAATACACAATCCAAAACGTTCACCTTGTTCCGCACATCAACCCCGTTTTAACAGTGTATCTTAACGTATGTCCGCGAACTTTTTGATTTGCCCCGCGCATTCTAGGCACAATATTCTAGACCAATAACAATAGCGAGGGTATCTTAAAAACAAAAAAGGTCTCTCGTATCTGACACTAAATACAATATATATTGATCGGATACACAAGGCATACACAATAAGATATGTGTATAAAGCATACATGGTCAACGTTATAGTATCTAGATTTCTTTTGGACATTGTGAAAAATTCAAAATGCATTTTTTCCCTAAAAGACGCCTAACATTGATGACAATCACAAACCAACATTTGGTTCTCTAACGTTTACTTAAATGCGCACCCTTTTAATAAAAATAAGTGAAACGGACTAGAAATGTGGCATTTCCTTCAACTGGTCTCCTGTTGCCTGTTGGATCTCGCTCAATGAAATCATGTTCAATCAGTTCCGGTTTGCTCACGCAAGCGCAACTTCAAAAAAAATTGTCGCGAAATGACAAAACGGTATATAAAAGTGAGTGATTTGGTCCTTTACATTTGTTCAAATAAATTATTCTAAATAATCAACTCGGATTTCCTTCCATAACCGAATTCCCCACACACATCGATTTTGGTATTCCTTTGTTTTTATCCATTTAGAACATTCGAAGCACTTACCATACCGTGCCTTATGGAAATGTACAGGAGCGGGATTCAACAGGGACTAATACTCCTATTTATACAATAAACACAGACGCCTCATCAAGCATTTACTTGATCATGAGCATCTGGCATCAACGTGTCGCTTGTTGGGTGAAAAACGGACATTCAAAGTGGAGCAATCTGTTTTTCAAAGTTGTCTATCGAAAAATACCATCACACATGATAGGTATCGAATGTTTTTTTCAACCAAGACTTTCTACAGCGGAACAGTCTCTAGCCTCATTTCCTTTAGCGGTCGCGCTTCCGTATCGTCTAGCTCTGCAATGGACGTATCATTTTCAACTGTAAAGATCATCTCATTCTTGTACCTTCTGTATTGAAAATATCGCCGTGTTGACATTAAAATCCTTTTTCTGCATTTGACTATGACACACAGAGATGTTATGAATACCAAACAGACGACAGCGACAAGTATACCTGTTGTCGCACGCGAGAGATGGTCATCGGCCGGAGCACCACAGACTAAATTGACCGGGAGCAAAGAATCCACCTTGCGGTTCGCCAGGTGGGATGGCGAAGTGCAGAACAGATCATAAAAGCTGGATTTCACTTTTGTATTGTCCTCAAATATAGAGGCATTAAGGACCCAGGTCAATTTGCAGTCACAGTTGAGCGGATTTAATTCCACGGATAGAACCGTCAGGTCAGCCCAAGGAAGGAGGTTCTGTTGGAATGATGTCAACGCGTTGTGACGTAAGTAAACTGAGGTGAGATTTTTGTTGGATTTAAAGGCACTCTCTTCGATCGTGGTCAGTTTTGGATTGCGACTTACGTAGATTGTTTCCAGGTTTGGTAGATCGGAGAACGCGTTCGGTCCAATCGTTTGAAGAGTTTTGGTGTCCGTTATATAGAGTGACTGAAGTTTAGGTAGACCTTCAAACATTCCCTGTGCTATGTATGTAAAACGTGTTCCACTCAAATACAACGTGACCAGATCGGGCAAGTTCTTCCATGTATCTTTTGATGCCATATCTATGTGCGTAAAGCGGAGATTTAACATTTTCAGTGAGGCACTTATATTTGGAAATACGTCTATGTTCTTAATGGGATTACTGTCCAAATCTATACCTTCCAGCGCGGGTAAAAATACATCTACAACTTCAGGAATCATGTCTATTTTGTTAAAACTTAAATCTAATCCTTTTAAACCTATGACTTGCTTAAGTGATACAAACGGCACTTCCTTTAAATTGTTTGAATAGAAATTCAGATTTTCTAGCTGCGGAACACCTTTAAAAGCGTCAGACTCTATTTCATCAATGCGGTTTGCTGCCAATAACAGTGTTGTAAGGCTTTCTAGATTTGAAAACGAATTGTTTTCTAGCTTGGAAAGATGATTTGAGTCAAGATCTAGGTGATCAAGTTTGGAAAGATCTTTAAACACATTTTTTGGTAAACTCGTCAAATTGTTTTTCTTCAAGACGATACTTTTTATAGTGTCCTTAACCCCACCAAACGCACCTTCTCCAATCACCTGTACGTTCCCTTCTTGCAAGTCTAACTGCTCGAGACGAGTGTAGTTAAGGAAGTCGTCTAGCTTGATTTCTGTTATTTTGTTGGGTGAAATAACTAGCTTTTTAATGAGTGACTTGTTAGCATAGTCTGGGAAGTGGTCTATGTTCGTGCAATTTAGAAAGTCCACCGACAGGCATTTACACCCAGTAGGACACAATGTGGCATTCTCGCCATCGACAGAAACTGCCAACAACAAGCTCAAAACGGTGACAGTGAGCATCGCACGTGATAAAAATCGTATACTCTCCATCTCGCTAAGTTTCGACGAATCAGTCGTGTGTTTGCTTACAAATGAAATATATGATTAAGTCATCTGCACTGCAACGTTGTGGAAGTGTCTGTATTCTCATAACTCGAACCCTGGAAATAGAAAAAGAACACTTACGTTAATAGTTATCTTGAATTAGATTCCGACGGTCAAAGCTACTTGCTTTCAAAATACAAGTGAAGTGGTTAACGGCTCATCGACACATTATATGTTATTTAGAGTCACCCCAGAGCGACGGAAGGATACATAGGACTCCGGAAAATGTTCTTCCTTTTACTAATGAAGATTCCCATGATGTTTTAATGTGCTCGGATAATCGACTCCGATACATGGAAACGCCCGGTTTACGTCACCATCCGACGGACGAGGCTAAGGGAAAGTGTCTTGATCACGACCATACCGACGAAACTCAGTGGCTCCGGTGAGGCTTGAATCCGGGTCGTCCGTTTTCAAATCATCCGCGCTATCAAGTAAACCACACCAGCCTAAATGTTTCAAACTTCGTTCGAAATCGTTTGTATCTTTGTATCTCTAGGCATATATAAATGCGTGTGTCAGCACCATAAAGTCGTGTGTCAGCACTATAAAGTCGAGTGAAATCGAGTGTCAGCATTATAAAGTCGTGTGTCAGCACTATAAAGTCGAGTGTCAGCACTATAAAGTCGTGTGTCAGCACTATAAAGTCGAGTGTCAGCATTATAAAGTTGTGTGTCAGCACTATAAAGTCGTGTGTCAGCATTATAAAGTCGTGTGTCAGCACTATAAAGTTGAGTGTCAGCACTATAAAGTCGTGTGTCTATAAAGTCGTGTGTCAGCACTATAAAGTCGAGTGTCAGCATTATAAAGTCGTGTGTCAGCACTATAAAGTCGTGTGTCAGCATTATAAAGTCGTGTGTCAGCACTATAAAGTCATGTGTCAGCACTATAAAGTCGTGTGTCAGCACTATAATGTCGAGTGTCAGCACTATAATGTCGAGTGTCAGCACTATAAAGTCGTGTGTCTATAAAGTCGTGTGTCAGCACTATAAAGTCGAGTGTCAGCATTATAAAGTAGTGTGTCAGCACTATAAAGTCGTGTGTCAGCATTATAAAGTCGTGTGTCAGCACTATAAAGTCATGTGTCAGCACTATAAAGTCGTGTGTCAGCACTATAAAGTCGAGTGTCAGCATTATAAAGTCGTGTGTCAGCACTATAAAGTCGAACATTGAGCTCACTGCTACAAGTAGACACCGTCTTCATATTATATATTGTTAAAAGTGACGCCAAATACATACGCGTAATTTTATTTAATCAATTTAATTATTTAATCAATATGGCCTTATATAGGTACCAACACACCACACAAATATGTATAGACCTGAAAAAAACAATGTTGATGAATTACTATACATGCGTATTTGTTTTGTTTTTTGTTGTTTTTTTGTTTTTCAGACAACTGTGTTTAGAGGAGAATACATGTTTTGGGTATCATCTAATATTTAAAGGACACACGGCAATCTTGTTTTTTTTAAACTCACGGCGTCCCGTTAGTTTTCCTTGGTAACTTGTATTTGTTCAATCATTAATATTAATTATTCGAATAGCTCAAATCAATTTGATTTTATATTGCACAAATATTTTCAAGAATAACGAAGACAGTTAAAATCTCAAACTTTTATTTAATAATATGCAAGCCGTATTAATTTAAAATTGTAATGCTTGATATACAACTCAAGATTGCCATGTGTCCCTTTAAACAAGAGCTCCACGTAGCGGGCATATAGCCCGTCGTTTCATTGTTGTAAACCTTACCTTATAAGATGCATTGATTAGATCCTGCTAAAGATATGTTTAGTTCATTTTTGTACACCAAATACTTTGCAAGTTATAAGCCGAAACTACTTGTAAAAGGCAAGGTAAAGTTACAGGTTAAATATATGTTTAAAGGGGCATAATTCGAAAAAATATGAATCAGAGAGTTATGGGCCTTTATCAGGATCATGCTGATCATGTGTACAGTTTAATTGTAGACCTTATATTTTGAAAGTTATTAGCCACAATCAGTTGTCAGGGTTAACGTACAGACAAACAGACGGATGGACAACGCCATGGCATACATTTATTTACGTCCCTGTAAAATAAACGTACCAAAATGCCCGATCACGAGTGAAGCGCATATAAACGACAAGCTAACTATCGCAGGATGTAAATAAATACATTGTCACAGGATGTAAATAAATAAATACAGCTCACTAGGCCAAAGCCGAGATAAAATACGAACATCGTAATAGTTGTATGTTCTCGATATGATGCACTCATTGCAAGAAAAATGAATCAGTTTGGTTCGAAGTTATCAAATACTGATGACGAATCCTACCCATTTTAGTGTTTACTCTACTTTTTAAACCAATCAGATGGCTCAGAATTCCAAATACTTGCAACATTTATTCATGAAGACGTCGTTTCAGGCGACATACAACATTCGACATATGACATCCGGCATACAACATTTGACATACGTTATTCAAAAACATCCTTCATTGCGAATGTCGTTTGACGCGACATATGTAATATTCGACATACGACATTCAAAAACAGCATTCAATGTTAATATCATTTCACGCGACATACACCATTCGACATACGACATTCGACATACAACATTCGACAAACATCAGCTAGTCGATGCGATGTATATAATAATAAAAATAAACGGCGAGACATTGTAGACACATGTAGTATATAAGTAATAGGGGAATTTCATTTTCAATAGTTTCGTTTTCTTGTAGTGCGAATTGTGTTGTTTATATTAATAGATTGTTTTTGCGTTTTACTTCAGATTTCGTTGAAATAACAGTGTGACAGATCGTAATGTGATCTGTCTAGCGATTGTCAAATCAGTAACTCATCAGGCATGGATCCTGTCATGGGGGAAAGAAGGGGAAGGTCAATGAAGAAGAACTGATACAATATATCATAGGCCGCATCTCTTCCCTCAATAATCTTACTAGGGGTCAGCGTATGTCCCTCCCCACACATCCCCAATTATTGGCCACACCATTTTTTACAAGAGAAACAATGAAAAAAAAAACGTTTTTGTTTGTTTGAATGGTGTTTTGCGTCATTTTAGCACATGTTAGGCCGTATATGACGGTCGATTTTTCTTTTGTGGTAGAGGCAGACCACCCCATTTTTCCTGAGTAGAACCAGTACTGTATACCTGCCGCCATTATCAACACGTTCTCAAATGACAAGTCGAGCTCCCAGTGGGATTCGAACCGCAGCGGTAAGAGGTGAGACGGTTTTAGACGCAGCGTATTAAGCGAAACTGTCAAATACCCGCTAAATGCATACAGCTTACAACGCGGAGGTTTCATTGGACAAGTTTGTCAACAAATGTATTCATACGTTTCTTATTTTATTGTTCGACAACATTCGACATACGACATTCAAAAAATTCAAGTCATGCTGACCCCTGATTTGGAAGGGACCTTATAAAAAGGGAGGCTTTTCTTTGTTCGGGGCTTTTCCTAGATGCAAGAGATCAGTAATCATGTGAGAGAGACAATATGATTATTATTAAACTGTTGCAAATATTAATTCATCATAATAGTTGCATAGCAAGAAAAGATTAAGGTTACAGAAAATATAATTGGACTCTATGTTTCTTTATACCCAACTTTGGGTAGGATATTGTAAACGTAGTCGTACTGAGTGTTTACCCTACTTCTTCAATCTATCCATTGTCTCAGATTTTCAAATTCTTGCATCATTTTTTCATGAAAATTCTACTACAAGCAGTCTTCGAGGTGAACAGCGTGACTTATATACAGACTATCGATAAAACCTATGATAAAAACTGAGTCGGATAGAGTCTATGAAGGGAAATCTTATCCATTAAGAAGTGTAATGTCATAGAATTTAAATTCATGCTAACATATTAACCCGTACGTTACTTAGTGTACTGTCAGATTAAAATGGTTCATTTAACATGAAAAAATCCCAACATTGGTGAAGCGAATGTTTGCCTCGTCATTGTTGTTGTCAACATGATTAATGTACATTTTATTTATAAATGGTTTACCTAGTATTTGACTGAATAACTGGAAAATGTACTATGATCGGTGTAGCTACAGCCTATTGCTGATGGGATCATTGTCGTATCGGGTACTACAGAAGGGTACCCGGGGTACATTTATGAATACAGAAACGTACCCGAAAATCTTTTAAATTCCAGAACGGCCCCCACATATACAGAAACGTACCCGGACAAACAAGATCTCATTGGCGGAATTGAAACAATTTAGAACTTGATAAAACAACTACTTAAACAATATTGTTTATCATTAACTATTCAGCTAATGTTCTTAAAAACATATTTAGGCTGCCATAGTTAGCAATAAAATACAGAACGTATTGTCGTAAAAGCGGAAGTTGTAAATCATCAAACCCCGCGTAAAAAAAGTAAACAAATATGCAGCTCGTCATTCAAGAAGAGTTGGTCAAATATTTAGACCAACTGCATTCCTTTAAGGCGGAGGCAACTGCGAGCGGATTTTAAAGGCGTGGTATTCCAGTGTGGCAGCACTATAAAGAAACCATTGAGTTCGCTGCTTCAAGTAGACATATCATCACATCACACAACAACACAGATAAAAGTCCAGACATTGTGCCTATAATCGTCGGGTAGGACGCCTGTCGTAGGTGGAGGGACTATAATCCTTAAAAATAAACACACACACACACACACACACACACACACACACTGTACGTAAAGTACGCAGCTGCGTACACATTACAAAGAAATAGAAATTAATAAAGATCCATGTATGCAACGAGGAGCAATGGGGTATACCGAAACGACTATTTTTTTATTCGGTTTTCCGCAAAAATACGGAAAATTCAGGCTAAATCATAATTTCACAGTATTAAAAATGTTGGGAAATATTCCTAAAATGCACCAGATAGTATTTAAGAATAAAAAAAATATGGGGATGTCCGCATCCTGCCTTACATGAAGCTCTTGCGTACACAATCAAAACGGTCTAGCTACGTCCCTGTATAAATCGAGACACTCATTAACACTCCAAGTTTGCCGTGTGTCCCTTTAAAAAGTGAATCGATTAAACTTTGTAAACAATGAAAGTTTCGTTTCCATGAAGTAACAGAACGCGTTACGACCGCGTTTTACGACATTGTATTTTGTCTCGGGTACATTTATGTATATTTGGGGGCCTTTCTGGATTTCGATGATTTTCGGATAAGTTTCTATATATATATATATATATATGTACCCCGGGTACATTTTTGTAGTACCCGGTACGACAATGACCCCCCATCAGCGCTACTATTAGGTCATACATATGAGATTTTCTTTTCCGCATAACTCATAAATCTACTGAAATGCTGCATTCTTCGGAGCAAAAATGGGTGCGATGTAAAAGTATGTGTTTAAATAGATCCAAAATGACGGTCATTTCCTTTTTTTTTATTTGACGTTGACGGAAGATGACGCATTAATTTTTGCTTACTTATTTTGAAAGACCTGTCTTAGTTTATATAAAAAAAAAAGCATACACAAACCATACCAACACAAACCATACCTTGAGTATGTTTTGAAAAAGCTGTTTGGGTCAGATGGTAGTGACCCACCTACTTGCATGTAGAAACACAAGGAAAATGTTATTGTTTTTATTATGTCACAAATTATGAATACACTGCACAAATGTGCGATTTAATCTTCAAAAGTACTCTTCAAAAGTTGAATATTAGTTGTTTAGCAAAATGTTTTGGTTTGTTTACCTTGTCAACCAATCAAAATTAAGAGATTCTGTGTAATAGCTCAGAATTTACCTGGAACTTTTTCCCTGACCGCTGATGGGTTAGTAATTGGTGTAGTCTGATCTAAAGGAGTTCGCCACATCTCGTACACCGCTTTGCAGCATTGCGGGATCCCGAAGAATGACGGGATTGGCCGAGCGTTCACGATGGCTAAAGGAGTTGCTTTACCAGTCGTGAAAGCTCGGCCAATCCCGTCATTCTTCGAGATCCCGAAGCAGTATACGAGATGTTGCGAATGTTGCTTTACAAGTTGAATTACCGACCTGCTTCTTTGCATATTGAGTCACATAACGCCAGAATACGTGCCTTAGTATGACGTTATTGATGTTAAAGGGAAAGTAGCGACACAGCTAAACCATCTGTATTATTGAGAGTTCTGAAAAACTTGAATAAGGGTGTAAGAATTATCAAAATCGGATGATAAACAAAGAAGATATGATATGACATCGTACCATATATGGAATATTTATAAATTGAAAATTTACTAATTTATAGGGGAAAAATGACAGCAGCTGTATGAAAAATATGTAATACTTTATGGCAATAATGCTTTATATGACCAGTAAAAAAATGCATTCATTTGTAGTGATTTTCCTTGTTTTAAATGATATTTATCAATATTCCATATATGGTAATATGGAACTATGACGTCA
The DNA here is from genome assembly GCA_037043455.1 of Cyrtodaria siliqua. NCBI lineage: Eukaryota > Metazoa > Mollusca > Bivalvia > Adapedonta > Hiatellidae > Cyrtodaria > Cyrtodaria siliqua. The sequence continues at coordinate 81,969 of JAWPHD010009470.1, read as the reverse complement.
TAGTTCTAAAAATGGCGGCTCCCATATTCGTTTTAGAACAACCTTTAAATGGTCATATCTTTTTTGTTTATCATCCGATTTTGATAATTCTTTCATCTTTTCCCAAGTTTTTCAGAACTCTAAATAATAGAGCTTGTTTGGCCGTGTCGCTACATTCCCTTTAAGCTATAACTATGGTGATATTTACGCCATAGCTTTATAACTATCCCAGAACCCATTCTATGCGACAAATATAACACTTAGACTTCAATAAATCTTCCATAGAGGGAAGTAGTATTAAAACGTCATAATGATACTTTTTTACTCAATAGTTCGGCCCCTTGACCTTTTTTAAGAGGTAACGATCTCACGAAGCACTTATATAAATAATTTACGTTTTGTTCATGCATTATATTACACATGTGGAGTGCGTGGTGCAATGGTAGAGCGCCGACCTCCAGATCGAGATGTCGTGGGTTCGAGGGTGATTAATCCAAGTTGCAAGAACTTGTTTCGCAATCGATGTAAAAGAAGCCCTTATGTCATTTTGCGTACAAGCGACGGAAGTTATATATTTAAATTTGCCATGGAACAGACATATTTTCGCACTGATAGACAAGGTTGGCTCTCCTTAAAGAGACATATTGCAACCTTGATGTTTTAAAAACTCGCGGCGTCACGTTAGTTTTTTTTACTTAACTTGCATTAATATTTTGCTCAATCGTTAATAATTGTTTTGCATATTATTAAGTTATTAGCTGTTGATAATACTAAACTAAAATAATATTTTTAAACCTTTGGTAGAATAAGAGGAAGAGATGAAAATGAAAATATTATTTAATTATAAAGTCAAAATGATATTGGATAAATACATGGAGGCGCTATTTTCTATGTTCGATAAAAACGTCAAGATTGCCGTGTGTCCCTTTAACGAGCTAAATACCGACTTGTCGCCAGTCTTTTATTTGCGCGTTTATTTTAAGGGGGTTTCCGAAAATTATTTTTGGAAGTGGGTTATCTGTCCTTGAAAATAGAGGTCTAACTGCGCATTTAATTCTTTACTGCTCGCGGATGAGAGGGTATCAAGTTACAGATTTATTTATGCAAGTACGTTTCATTAATTTGCACACACACACGCATACACTCACACACGATATAATGCACGATATAATGGGCACTTATATTTAAATTTATTTCTGGAAAACTCGATTAAGATGTATACATCATAAGTATTAATTTATATGAGGTTTTACGGCTGTGACAATCTTTCACAGTCCATGTTTATTGACTTATATTATGAACTAATTTAACTAAGAAATACATTATTTGTGTGTGTGTGTGTGTGTGGGGGGGGGGGGGGGGGGGTGGGGGGGGGGGTGGGGGGGGGGGGGGTAGTAGGGATTATGCTGGGCATGGATGTTCACTTTGTTCTACCATTGCAAATTACTTTAAACTATTGGTAAGTAAATAAATTTGACAGACATAAAATGCCACCCAAATCGCCTCCAGCCCATTTAAAGTCAAAATAATACCAGATGTGCTAGTGGTAATTACCGATAAACATGCTCGTCCCTTTCATCGATTGGGGCATCTACGCCGCAAAATAATATATATGTCAACAGGTCAACATCTGAATTGTACTGGTTTTTATATATTTACGATTATTGTATATTCTACATACTATCGAATTATACGAACGTAAGGTGTGGAAAAGGTATAAAACCAAAAAAAAATCCCCTATATTCATATCGAATTTTGCTTCAACAGAGCAATCTATTTTCATTATATGTAGGTAATGATAGTATGACTGTTATTTAAATAAAGACGACAGTGACAGTGCATTCGGTAGTTTTCCACCAATCCAGCATTTATTAATGTGCTGTGACCTCCAAGAGTCAATAGAACTCTCCATTCTCATTTCCAACTCTCATTATATATTTGAAGATTTTATCCAAACTGATGTAAAATATATCATTTCAGGAATACCCACTTTCTAAAAATACATATTACTCGTTTTCGCTACGCTGGTTGGTTAGACTTTCACCAAATTTAGTAACACATGCTCCAGATTCGATTAATTCAAATACCTAGAATGTAGGTTTTCCACATAATTAGCAATTCCTATTTCGGTTTCTGCGCACAGTTATAAAAGTTAGCATGGTCGGTTCAGGTTCATACCGCGTTTGGGTTCTTGAGGCATCTGTCAGTGGCATTAAATTTAAGCAACGCGCTTTATTTGAAATACTGCCTGGGACTCAGAAAGTGGGTTTAATATTGTATTCAAATATTATACTCGATCGGAACAAATTTGTCAAGTTCTAAAATATGTAAGTAAAACCATTCTTATGTAATAGTTGTTGTCATCAATAAATACATATTTTAGAAATAAATATATTGAAAAATAAGTTTGATATTACTGAAACAATTTCAAATTTTAAAACTTAAATATTTCGTTTCTTAAGCTTATAACAAACGCTTTGCAATATGTTTCAAATAATCAAAAAAAATAATAAATTATATATATGTTTTTGTTTGTTTTGTTTTTTCAAACTTTAATTATTTAAATATCTTATAAAAAATAAAGAATATATTTCTTAGTTATTTACCGTTATTTATAACAAATATTTGAGCGTTATACTGATTATAAAGCGGGCGTGTGTCGCTAGAATACATCGAATTTTATGTGTTAGCATCTAAAAACAGTATGGCAATTACCGTATTTATAACGGATCAAATAAGTTTGTAAATCTCAGTTCTGGTATTCTGGTACAATTGCAATCTTCATAATATATATTGGTATCGATATATCGATATATTTGAAATATATCGAATTTTAGTTTGGCTGCTGCAGTTATATCAATGGCCATTCCCGTAGATGGGTTTTCCTATGGGACACACGTCACTCTTGATTCCTTAAAGGGACACACGGTAATCTTGAAGTTATAATCGAAATTAAATTAGCATCTGGATTTATTTAGTATCATTTGTCATTGAACATGCTTCCATATAATCACAGACCTAATAACAAATTTATTTATTAATATGTCTGTGATATAATTAAATACAATTCTGAATTTACTCTTTTTTATTCTACCACAGAACACCAAAAAAAAACCACTAAAATCAAGATTTAAAATACTAATTGTAGTGGTTGACTGCATTCTTTGAATATTTGCAGATCTTCTTTAAAACTTTCTAAATTCGCAAAACATTTTTGGTTAGTAAAAATTATTCATCAATTATTTAGTGAACTATCACATAGTTAATAGTAGGCCTGATGAATTGAATTTAAAATAGTTACACTCAGTGGATACTTTCTGTTGAAAACAAATAGAGTCTAAATGTTTTCCGAAAAACTTCACTTTCCAAGCTACTGCGCACACATTCAGTGTCTCGTTAGAAAGGCAGAGCTTCTGCGATTACTGCGCTGCGCATGCATCGGATGTATCTCAATAGAAAGGCGAAGCTACTGCGCACGTATCCGATGTGTCTCGATATAAAATTGCTATTATACTTTTAAAGTAGATTAACGGAGAGGTTACTCCTGCGCGATATTGTAAATATAAGAATTGATTAGCATGATGGCAGGCGTTTATGTGGTTGTATCATAAAGCGCTTATATACACGGCAACCGTGGCCTAGCTTTAAATTAGCACCTGATTTATAAATCCAGTATCATTTTGATTTTCAACCTGCTTTTTTGGGAGTGGGTGGGGTCGGGGGGTGGGGTGGGGGTGGTATTAACAATGTTCTCAAACATGCAAATTATGAAGAAAAACGGGCGACGCGAGTTTAAAAAAACAAATCAACATTTCCGTAAGTCCCTTTAATGTATTTACAACTATAATATTTGAGTTATTGTAAACTGTCAATCATAGCTGTGACTATTGTTTAAGTATAAATGTCCACACAACCACGAGTTATAAACAAAAATCCTATTTATTGTTTAAAGTGGCATGCGCCAATCTTGATTTAAAAAATAATAAAAAAAATAAAAAAATCGCAGCGTCCCTTTATTTTTTTTCTAAACTACTTCCATATACACAAATACAGAATTAAAAAATCACCACCTATAAATAGGCATTTAAATAAGCCAAAGCAATTTTTTATGCCCATTATTGTATTTAAACTTACTCGTATAGTAGAAATACTAAGAAAACGTGAAACTCACACATTTGATTACCTTTTACTTAAATAGCAGCAGCTTTAATATCAAAATTATATTGGATTATTATAACCAGGAGTAATTTTAATGCTCGATAAATACTTCAAGATTGTCGTCTGCCAATTTCAGAAATATAATGATATTACGTCATAATGAGTACACTCTTCTTTTCTAACACGCATTTTAATGAGTTTAATCTATTTATGGCAAAACACTCTTTTTCAAAATGTGTGTTGGAGTTTGTTTGAAGTTTATGATAGGAACGTGTCTCTACGTGTCACTTGCAAGTGTTCACTGGCCACGTGCTCCGCTCAATCGTGCTTTATAGGACCCTGAAGTAGAAGTCCCGTAAACGCACAGAGAGCTATAAGCGAGTTTAAATACATGTATTCATTGCCAATTTTTCATTTCAGAAATCCCTTAAACCGGACTGAATCTGCCTTGTCTCACTTTCCCGTCAAATCTAAAACAAACAACTATGAGCTGGGGTAACTCTGGCTGGGGTTCTAGCTCGAACGGAAGTGGTGGGAGCGGAGGTGGAGGCGGATGGGGTCAGAGTGGTTGGGGTAACTCTCACAGCGAAAGCAACAGAGACCCCGAGGGAACCCACAACGCGTCGTGTATTAACAGTGGCAGTGGTGGGTGGGGCAACAGCGGGTTCATGAAGAATAACTATGACGAAAGCTGCTCCGGTTGCAGACGAGATCGATCAAATTCGACATGGGGGAATTCAACGACGTCCGGAGTCGCGAAAGTTTTAGCAGTCGTTGGTATTGGCGGAGCTGTAGCTAAAAAGTCTCTATGGGACTAGATTTGGGAGATTTGGCATGCGTCTGTGGGATTGATCTGCATGTGCGGGACTACAGTATTAACTCTTTTCAAGGCTACAATACTGCACGGAAGGCTCCTGCATGTATGCCAGAGTATCTATACATTACAATGACTGGGATCTGAATGTACGCCGTTCAAAACACAACTGTGCAATATAATATATATTTACAAAATCATTAAGACTGATGCAGATGAAGTGTGCAGTTTGAGTCTGTGTTCTGCGACATCACACGGAAATTCGTGCATCTTCGTGAGCTTTAAGACGAAGTGACACGTGTTTTCACAAGGGAAGTGCAATGAACCTTGATAATTATGTCATAATAGACAACTTTAAAGAAAGATGAATGCTTATTTTGTATATATTGTTTTTATTTTGTTATATATCTATGCATCTAGCTTGACAGTTCTCTAACTGCAATTTATGTTCGAGAAACTGCGCTTTAGAGGCAATAAATGTGCGAGAAATTGCGGTTTAATATTGCAATATTAAATTGTGCAAGATATTGCCTATTAATATGCTAAATAACTGTGCATGATACTACGATACAACGTATAGTCAGGCAACTGTTAATAACATTATTAATGTCACGTGCTCATTGGGGTCAACTATTGTAAATTGATAATATCAGTTTTAAAGGGACACACGCCAATCTTATTTTTTAAAAAAACGACGTCCCATTGTTTTTTCTGCATAACTTACATGTGTTCAATTAATGTGTTAAAGGGACACACGGCAATCTTTATTTTTTAATAAAAATTCACGGCGTCCCGCTAGTTTTTCTGCATAGCTTGCATTTGTTCAGTCATTAATAAGAATAGTATAAAGTAATTCGTTTTTGCATATTATTAATTTTTGATATTACTGCACCAATAATATATCAAAACGTATAGTATAATAAGACGAAATAGTGAATACTTAAAGCTTGATTTATTTAAATGTCACAAGGGTAAAAGTAAAAAGATATACTGGATATATAAATCGAGACACTCATTTCAAACATTTCAGGATTGCCGTGTGTCCCTTTAATATTAATTACAAGACTAGTACAAAGCAAATTTTTTTGCATAGTTTTAACTGTTGATTATATTCCACAAATAATATATTCAAACCTATGGTAGAAAAACGAAGAAAAGTTGAAAATTCTTAAAACCGTATTTAAATATATGTAAGCAGATTTAAAGTCACACATTATACTGAATTAATAAATCGAGACGCTAATTTTAATGCTCAAGATTGGCATGTGTATGACACTGAATTAATTAATCGTTCCGAACCATACATACACATCTATTTACTTAACATAGTTATTTATCGGTCGGCGTGAAACAAATATCGCACAGGCACAGACTTGCCGTTGTTTTTTTAACTTCCTTTTTTCTGCTTTCAATTTAATTAAAGGGACACACGGCAATCTTGACTTTTAAAAAATCACGGCGTCCCGTTAGTTTTTCTACACATAACTTGCATTTGTTGTTGTTAATCATTAATATTAATTATAAGAAAAGTATAAAGCAATTTTCTTTTTTATTATTAACTCGTGATAATATCAGTTATATATGTAAACTTACGGTAGAATAAAACGAAGCAATGAACACTCATTATCTGATTATATGCAAGCAGGTTTAAAGTCAAAATGAGACTGGTGGTTAAATAAATCAAGACGCTACTTGTAATACGTGATAAACATTGCAAGATTTGCCGTGTGTTACTTTAATATACATTTTGTATGCATAGCATTTAACGTTTAACATTACATTTTATCCTTTATTCACAACTGTTATATCATCGTTTTAAAAACTATTTGTTGAAGTCAATCACGAAATGTATTTTTTATGTAATAACTTCTGAAATTGTTAAATCTGTCCTTACTTTTACATATTTTAGCATAATACTAGATATATATTTTAGCATAATAGTTGAATGCAATGCCAAAAATCCAACAAAACAGGATTTGTGCATGATTTATCGCATTGATAATCACGTGTTGTAAGCGTGTTTGCTAACGGCTCATATAAAGTGTCGGCAGTATCAATATATCAATTAAAGATGTAAACCACTTGTGTGTACTCTTGTGTTGTTTTCTCCTTACAACTGAGACATATTACGAAATTATCTCACCACATATTTGAGATAAATGCGCAGCTTCAAACTGACTCAGCCGTGAACAGGCTAAATCTGCATATCTGCTCACCCATTTACCACACACCCATTTACCACACACACATTTTCCTCTCTTTTTTCTTTTAATTAATAGTTATTAATATTAAAAAGAAGGAAAAAAACAATAAAAAAGTAAATATGTGATTAAGGGTTTTACCTCAATCCGATGATTGAAAAGGTCCAATTGAACTGGGAAAACACACACACACACACTAGAGATACCTCAAAATGTCAAACTGCTATAACACGCTTCTTATATTGAATAGAAATATGTGATAGAATTGTGTTTAGGTGCGCAGTTTATTAGCAGAACATTGTCCATGTCCGAAAACCCACTTGTGGTATGGTTAAGTGACACATTCTGTTATTAAAATGTCAATGACTTTTTCCTGAACTAGTACAGATTACTTGACAGTGGTAAAGTAAACAAAAGTTTACTTGCCAGAGGTAAGTAAACAAAACCATAAAAGTTAAATGTTTTTAGTTTGTCCTGGAATGTTTGTATGACCGCTTTTAGACCTTAGATGCACAGAATTACATCCCGCCCCTCGCCCCATACCCCTCACCCCCACCAACCCCCAACTCACTGTGCATGTATAAACAACACAGTCACGATTGCAGGTACGTATTACATAACATTTTTCCCCCAGCCAACTGGGTTCTGAATCAGAACTAGAATAAACATATTTATGAATAAACGTAATATATCAATCAGCCTCTGTGGTCAGTGAGTAATGTGCCGCCTATAATGTATCGCCTACAATGACCGTATCGCCGTTATGTAGCGCCTACAATGCCGGTATCGCCCTTATGCAGTGCCTACAATGCCGGTATCACCGTTATGTAGCGCCTATAATGACGGTATCGTCGATGCATAGCGCCTACAATGACGGTATCGCCGTTATGTAGCGTCTACAATGCTGGTATCGACGTCATTTACAATGACGGTATCGCCGTTGTATCGCCGCGCATACAATGATGATATCGCCATCATGTAGCGCCTACAATGCCGGTATCACCGTTATGTAGCACCTACACTGAGGTATCGCCGTTATGTAGCCGCCTCACACTACTATTAATTGTCCATAGGGTCCCATTGTAATGCTTTTGTTTGTGGCATACAGATAAACACAATTTACAACATGTTTTTATGCTTAAATTCTTCATTGATTACACACACAATTAACAAATATTTACCAGGTTGAATATTTTTTTTAATTTCATGTTTGCGCGACACCTATCAACATTTAGCGTAATAATATGACAAAATACAACCCCGTGGTGATTATACCCATGATGTTTAAAATGAGGCAGAATTAGGTAGAAGTGACATTTTCTGTAGACTTAGAACCTGGTAAGAGTAAATCTAAATCAATGTATGCAATGAAAAGTCCTGTAAAAAGTAGGCTTTGCAAGGGAGATAATAGTGTTGTGAGTCCTACAATGATGGTATCGCCGTTATGTATCGCCTACAATGACGATATCGCCGGTATGTAGCGCCTACAAATAGCCGTTATGTGTCGCCTATAATGACCGTTTCGCCGTTGAAAGAAGTGTCAGTGGTACAGTGTTCCCGTAGGTAAAAGTTATAACGACGGTCTAATGATCGACCTTAGTCAGGACCGAATTTTGGTCAATTATCAAAAGACACGTATGGCATTTCCAACCTGACCAGTCATTCGGCTAAGACTTAAATCTGAGTTTTTCAACACATACAATCGCATGCACATTACACGACTCACAAACTATAGTGCGCTAGCGGGAGAGGGGACTAAAGTCCTTAAACGGTAGCTATCCACCCAACAACATCCATATTTTAAAACATAGGTACACCGTTTCTAAATTTACAGACGACAAGGTATATACTAGTATATAACTTACATATTTTGATAATCCGAACTCTATAGACACAATATAACCGGATTTAACCAGCCGGATTAAACACTAAAACTGGAGCATCGAATTAAGAGTTACGAACTCATAATTCATTTTACGCATATTCAATCACGGATATTTTAAGAACCCGTGAAAAAATATACTTTTAATCGGTACATATATATTATCATATGGTCTGAACAACTGGATAGAGTTTTGATAAGGGACCGACCATTTTGAATTCGGGATGGGTGGGGGATAAAAAGGGACCGACCGTTTTGATTTCTGGGTGTGTGTGTGGGGGGGGGGGGGATTTTCTGTACTATTCGTTGAATAAGAAGAGCTGTTGTAAATCTACTCAATTTCTGCGTCGACGTTGGTATTCAGTTGTACGTTGGCCAAGTCAAATTATTTCAGCAACCACTGGTCAGTGAAACTTGAAATATGTCATCAGGACCATCAATGAAACTGGTAGACACATGTTCCATAACTCTGTATTGCATTTAAGAAAAAGCATGCCATTTTCTTACTTTGAATTTCTGGTTTAAGTTCTTTTTTGACAAGACCATATATTTTAACAACTGAAAGTCGTACATCAACAAAACTTCAGTAAAGCTTGAAATATCAATGCAGGGTGTTCCACAGGCCATTTAAGAGCATAATCCCCCTATCCTTTAATTCAAAATCTAATTTCCCCCTACTCCTTAATTAATTCCCTATCCTTTGAGCTCTCTGTCCTATCCCTTAAAAACACCAATGAACCTGCAAGATGCATTATACCTGTCTATAAATAGCTCTTTGTAAGCTATACTTCTTAAAAATCCTTTCATTTACAGTTGAAATATACTTCATATTGCATCTAAATAAATCATGAAAACATTGGTCACCCGAAAGCTAACTCCCTCGCAAACCCACCCATAACATTCAAATTTAATTTCCCCTATCCCTTCAATAATTTCTATGGAAGACCCTGCAAGGGAACTAGTAGACACATGTTCCATATTAACTCTGTATTGCAAGTTATGTTCCTTTTTCGACTTCAAAATTCTGGTTAAAAGTTTAAGGCAAGTGCTTGTATTTCAATGGGTGATTGTTAATTATTAATACAACTTCAGTAAAGCATAGACACATGTTCCATAACTCATATTGCATTTTTGCATCTTTTTCTGGATAAATATTTTCTGTATTGTATTTTAGAAAAGATGTGCAGTAGCCCCTTATGATTGTTTAGTCAAAACAAGTTTATATGTATTGGGATGTCCTATGATGAACAGTTTAGGAGTATGTATACATGCGCAAATGATGAAATTCAGTGAACATTTACTAAAATGGCGGACACTGTTTTCACAACTTTCTGAAGATTATTTGAAAAGTTTACACATGAGTTCACAGCTGAAGATTCTGAAAGAGCACAAAGACCATCCGCAGAAATTTAGTTTCTAGGTGCTGAGAATAGTGATTTTGAACAGACAGAAGTAACAATGTTTTCTCATGTTTTATTTCAAAGGAATAGATAGCAGAACCAAAATCTTTTTCAAACATATTTTTCAGTATAATAAAATAAATAACCTATGTACATCACATTTATTACAATCATGAATACTGTCACTGTCACCTAAATTCATTTCAACTGGAGATTTCGATAAACTTTTGAGCTGAAGTTGTGGATGTAGCCAGATTATGGTTAAACATCTCCATGTTGAATATCAAACATCTAACATCAACACACTGTTCGTTTATTTTATCGTATTCATTCCCCCTACTGTTTTCTTATGTAACTGTTCTGACCGGCTTGTGATACTTTGTATCACTGTTTTCTTGTTTGTACATATCGCTGATTTGCTCCGCGTGACAGCTATTTATTACTTGGGGATTTCTCCATGATTGTTGTTATAATTGTTAACTATATTTATTATAACAAACTGTTAATGTTTCATCTATATATGTGAACCATTTCACGTTTCAAATTGGTCATTTCATAGCTTTTTATTTTTATTTATATTTAGCTTAAAATCCTGATGCATCTCACTGAGCCAGCACCACTGAGTCTATCCTCCGAGCACGTTAAAGGGACATGTGGCAATCTTGATTTTTTAAAAACTCATAGCGTCCCGTTAGTTTTTCCTACATAACTTGCATGTATTCAACCATTAATATTATTTATTAGAATAGTTCAAAACAAATTGTTGTTACATATTATTAACTATATATTCTATCGCATCAATAGTAATGTTTAGCCTCATTCATTATGTTTTGGTTACCAGAAAAACTAACAAGACGCCGCGAATTAAAAAAAAATGAAGATTGCCGAATGTCCCTTTAAGCTTTCAGTCTAGTATTACCGAACTAGCCCATTTTACGTAGGCGTGATTAAAGGACGTTATCATTCTCTAAAAAAAACTAAAAAAAAAAATATTAAAAAATCGGAAAATATATCTGCATTGTTTCTCCTTGGTATTGTATCAGGGTCAGACAAATATATCCAGTTTCTGCACTTGCGCGTTTTCACATGTTTTAACTGACACGTGATTTATAGTAGGTATTGACTTTGTTAATTAGCTACAGTGTAGGTATTGACTTGTTAATTAGCTACTGTTTATTGTGTCCAGCACAAATGTATAAAAGTCGATTTCTGTCAATGGAAAATTATTGTGCTATTGGGTAGATATCGGAGCGTCGGTGCTAATGACTTGCGCTTTGGGACATTATTCTTTGGTATAACACATTGGTAATTCAATACTAAACAACGTAAGTCTGTTTTTCTTTAAGTTTCTTTTATAAAATCAATTGTGGTATATGCTATAATTGTATGTATATGTTCTCCTGTACCTTGGAGGAGATAAAGAATATATCTATCTACCTGCCATCCTAAACAACTTGCTAAATATACGACCGGCGGACATCTGACCATCATCTTGAAATATAAATACGAATATTATTTTATACTAAAATGCCAGACGACTTTTAATTAATATACGTATAATTCAATAATAAATGCCGTTAAGCAGTTTAGTAAATTTAATTTAATTTAATTTAAATTAAATGTTATGTTTTGGTAACGTGTTGGCAATCAGTACAATAATAAAAGTATTAAAATGTGTAAAAGAACACCAGTTTTCGTACTTTTTTCTTATGAAATGAAATACTTTTGAAGATACTAGCTTCATTCTAATTAATATTGATAGATGCAACAGTAGCAATCACCTGGTTTTCATAGGTACATGTATTTCCCCACGCACCATTAAAGCAAAAACTATAACGCTCATCGGATTGAAACTTTGCAAATTTGATAATGACACCTCGAAACATATTTATTTTTGACTTGAAAACTTAATTTCAAAATCACCAAACCTCAAATTAAAATCTTAATAAACAAATTCAGAGACTTATGGTCCGCCTGACAGGACTCGCTAATGTAAAATTAGTTGACATGTAGTAAAACCATCGGCAAAAATCGCCACTCTTTAGAAATCAAAGGGCTATAAATCCATCACAATGAGTCTGAGTTGGCTGGTTATCGAATCTGACCGAGATATTGTGCCCATAAACATTGAGTTGGCTGGTTATCGAATCTGACCGAGATATTGTGCCCATAAACATTGACCCCAAGTTTCATCAAGATTGGATAATAAATGTAAGTTTCTGAGTGAAAATTGCAAAAATCTTCAATTTCAAAAATCCAAGGGCCATAACTCCGGCATTATAGGTGCAATCTGGCTGGCTTAGATATTCTGGCCATAACCATTGCTCTAAAGTTTCATCAAGATCGAATTTTAAATATCGAAGTTATTGCGCAAAAATCAGGAAATTAACAAGAGGTCAATGACCTTGAAGCTCTACTGATTGATTTTGATTTCAGGAAGTAGTCGCTACAGACTTGTTTTTTGAAAATCTATTTTTAGCCGTAGCGGCCATCTTGAATTTCCAGCCGACCTGACATTTTGCTAGGATCAATTAGACATCAAGAGCAACATTCCTGTGAAGTTTCATGAAAATCCGTCAAGTAGTTTCAGAGGAGTAGTCGCTACAAGTTTTCATTATATAACTCTATGTAAACAAAGATGGCCGCTGGCAGCCATGTTTAACGTCGAATCAAAACGATTTTTTAAAAAGGACCAACATCATGTCATACTGATCATTTTAGAAAAAGTCCCATATCAATATCACTTATAGTTTTCAAGAAGTAGTCGCTACAAACTTGTATTTTAAAAATCTATTTTTAGCTTTGGCGGCCATCTTGGATTTCACATCAACATGAATGTTTGCTAGGATCAACTAGACTTCATGGGCAACATTTCTGTAAAGTTTCATGAATATCCATCCAGTAGTTTCAGAGGAGTAGTCGCTACAAATAAAAGTTTACGGACGGACAGACGGACAGACAGACGGACGACGGACGCCGCACCACGGCATAAGCTCTGCTGATCTCTGATCAGTAGAGCTAAAAACAAACAAGGGCCAACTCCGGCACTATATGTGCGATCTGGCTGGTTAGCAAACTTGGCAGCTATTATGGCTATAAACATTGGCCTAAAGTTTCATTAATATTGGATTATATATGTCAACGTTATTGAGCGGAAACTGAAAAAATATCAATTTCAAAAATCTAAAGTCCATTACTCTATCATCTTTATGTTATACAATGCTAAAAACAAAGGAGATCAAACATTGGAACCAAGTTGCGCGTGACGATAAAGTTGGAGGGGGAGATACTGTATAGGTTACTGAACCTGGAGTCTGTCTACAGAGTAACTTTATTCAAACTAATGATAACGTGAATACATTAACAACTGAACGCATCCGATAAATATGAATTTCCATTCGTAATTATACAAAAATGTGTAACTATATAAGTAATATTTATATCTTTATAGTCTTTCAAAAGGAACGTTAATTCAATACTAAATAAATAGTAACTCTTCTTTAATTTTTCGAAAACTTGTTCTTTTTCAAGTAAAATAACAGAAATACAACTTTTAAGTAACTGAGAATACCACGTTAACAATTTAACATGCGAAAAGTTGATTCTATGTTACTATCGTATTGCCTTCAGGATTGTTTTGATCATATTCTACGCTTGATTGTAAATACAAACGTCTTGACCGTTTGTGCAGAAACTGGAAGCACGTGACCGTAACTATTATTTTGTTATTAAAGTATTTCTGACCATCCGCATTTTGTTCGTCGATATAATAATGAAGTTTCCCTCTTTTTTATCTTTGTTTATTATTAAATTTATTATATTGCTGCCTTTCTGTATATCTTGGTAGCAGGTGCCCGTGTCTCAGCCAATCAGAAGCGATAGCAGTGTATCGGCAAAAATAAAACTTTGTTCAGGAGGACTGTTCTAGACGTTTGTCTTGAAAACAAGATGATCTAGACTACCTTCAGGAAGGTATTTTTTTAGAACTGAGACTAAGCCTTTCGCAACATCTCGTACACGTCTTCCCGAAGAATGACGGGATTGGCCGAGTTATCACGACTGAGACAAAGCTACGAGACGGAGAGTATCGACTATCGAATTTAAAATTAGCCGCAGCACGGTCGCTGACATTTCCTTTGTATTTGCACAGGTGTAAATCATTACGGATAGTATCGACTATCGAATTTACAATTAGCTGCAGCACGGTCGTTGAAATTTCCTTTGTATTTGCACAGGTGTAAATCATTTAATTGAAAATAACACCTGTCAGAATATAACTGATGTACAATAACTACCAGATATTGGTAGTTATGGTATGACAGATTAAATGGACATGCTGCAAAACAAATAGAGTCTGGTCTCATCTCGTTGATTATTTTAAACACCTAACGCCCATCTCGATGTTTAAATCAACAAACTCGATATATTACTTGTTCTGGTGTAAATATCTAGAGAAGGGCTGTGTGTGGTGTTTTTCGAAGGGTTTTTTAAAGTGTGATCATTTTCGCATGCACAAGTTTCGTCTCACGGAAAGAAATATCCGGTGTAGCATACGCAGCTTTAAACAAGTTCAAATTGCAGTAAATGTATTCATTGTCTTTACTTTTGCAGAAAGTCTTCCAACGGGAGGATATCCGCTGTCTCACGTCTTCTGTCCAATCGACAACAACAACAACTATGAGCTGGGGGAACTCTGGCTGGGGACCTAGCGGTAGCGGAAGTGGTGGGAACGGAAGCGGAAGCGGAAGTGGAGGTGCGTGGGGTTCGAGCGGTTGGGGTAACATTCACAGCGAACGCAACAGAGAAGCAGAGGGAACCCACAAAGCAACATGTATTTCTAGTTCCAGTGGTGGGTGGGGTGGTACACATGGATCCAAGGGTCATTATTACGACGAAGGTTGCTCCGGATGCAGACGAGATCGAGCACTAGGAAGTTCATCAAAAAACAGCGGAGTCACGAAAATCGTGGGAACCGTTGTGATGGCAAAAAAGAGTCTGTGGGACTAAACTGTGCCGGCCACAGGACTGCCAGTAGTCCATAAGGAATGTTTCGGTATAAGTTTGAGCATGTATACATAGTATTGAATTAGATCTGACTTTCTGCCGTCCATTTAAAAAGATGCTGTGCAATACAATGAACATTCACAACATCCTCGGCTGAATTGATAGTACAAACACGTGTGCTGTGCTGAAGTGTGCAATTTGAAATATAGTGTGCTTTTGTGACATTTTTTGGAAAGCTTCTGGAGTGGGTGATTGTTGTGTTATTTAATATGCAATATGTGTTCAAAATAGTCCGCTTAATTATGCAATAGCCATGTAAGATATAGAGTCTTAAAACAATAACTGTCCAAGATACTTCATTTTCACATGAAATAATAGTGAATTGAATTGAATGTTGTTTAACGGCTCATCAACACTATACTATTATTTAGAGCCGCCCCAGAGAGTGGGGAAGGATACATAGGAATCCGGGAACCCGCCCTACCCTTATTATCGAATAGATTCCTATGGTTCTTTAACGTGCTCGGCGGATAGACCGATACACGGGACCGCCCGGTTTACGTCCCCATCCGACGGACGAAAATAATAGTGAAAGAAACTATGATCTGTTCCAGATAGCAATAGGTGTGATATACACTACGAAATTAGACGCAATGACTAAAGAAATGAGATATTATCGATTCTTACGGATGGCGGGAGGTACTCATTACTGGTTCTACCCAGGGTGGTCTGCCTCTACCACAAAACAAATCGAACGTCATATATGGCCTAACATGTGCTAAAAGTGACGTAACACCGTTCAAACAAACTGTTCAAGATACTTCATTTTAACGGACATTAAATGATACAGATAGTATAGACGCAATGACGGTTCAATATACGTCATTTTCCCATGAAATAATTGTGATAGATATTATAGACACAACTGCTGTTCAATATACGTCATTTTCCCATGAAATAATTGTGATAGATATTATAGACACAACTGCTGTTCAATATACGCCATTTTAACATGAAATAATTGTGATAGATATTATAGACACAACTGCTGTTCAATATACGTCATTTTAACATGTATTAATTATGATAGATACTGCGATTTTGGGCTTGATAACTGTTTAAGATATTACATTTTAGCATGCAATACTGTGAGTCAAACACTGCAATATATTTAATATTATTTAATATTCGCAGTAGGTCACAATACTATTTTTATTTTAGCTGTAGTTTCATTTCCTTCCCATCTACAGTATCACTGTCAGCAACATAAGTCATTCTTCCTGATCAGTCATTAGGGTCTGTAACTGTCCGTTATAAAAACCCGGTGACCTTTTCTAGCGTTTTGATTAGACCATTCTATTAAGTAAAATTATATTTGTTTGCTCGATCGCGACCGGTCCAAAAATAATCGGCCCGGCTAAAAACTTGATTTTTCAGCAAAGATATGTTTTTAGACGTATCCTGTCGGATGCACATTTTATACGGTCTCTCGTTGTATTAATTGTGTAAAACTATAGTTGTTTGAGAACAAAATTTAGATTTTCAACATTAAAATACACACCGTGTATACTAAAATCATCCTTAATAAGTACAAAAAGTAGTGTTTTAAGCCCAACAAACAGTTAAACTTCAAACAGCATTCACAAAAGAATATGACATACATGGAAAAATCTAAAAAAAAATTACCTACCTATCCACCTGAAAAGTCTAAGGTCGGGTTTGGGCAAAACTGAAATATTTTTCAAACTTTTCTTTTGTTTGCTTGTTTATTTTTTATCTATTTAATGTGAATTCATATAAGGTAAACAAACAGTGCCATAGTTCATGTTTAAATTTATAGCTATAGTTATGAATGATGTTTTCCCGTAAATCGTATATTTTATTTCTTGTACACTGCCTGTTAATGCTCTTTTCATTTACTTTTTACTATTGAAGCAATACAGCATAAGTGCAATAACAATATATAATAGGTACACTTAAAAACGCAGCATTTTTGATTTTCGAGTATGTTTATTCCGTCTTTTCCCCCAAATCAATATTGTATTTTATGTTAGTACACAAATGTCTTTGTTCCAAAGGTTAAAGGTACTTTCAAAGATATTTCAAAAAATAGAAATACAAAAAATAACACGATGTACTGGGTGTATATGTATATAACATGCAGTATGCTATACCAATGGAAATACATGCGCTTACTTTACTGTGAAAGAACGTTCGTCGATATCGGTTGCGTGGTGCATATTGTTTCAATGATGTATTTGTCAGAGTTCGAAGATGCTTTGGGCAGAGTTCATTCAATGAATGGGACATGCATAGACAAATTAAAGAAGTTGCTGATTCTCGCACCTCTTAATATTGGTGCTAGCTTTACAGTAAAGTAAACGGAATTATTGTCAATAGTGTACCTAGCCTACTCATTTTAATTACTAATATGATACTAGCTTTATGGTAAAGTAAACGGAATTATTGTCATCACTGTAAATAGCCAACTCATGTTAATTACTAATATTATACTTGCTTCATGGTAAAGATACTAGCTTTATGGTAAAGTAAACAGAAGTATTGTCATTGGTGTATCTAGCCAACTCATGTTAATTACTAGTATGATACTAGCTTTATGGTAAAGTAAACAGAAGTATTGCCATTGGTGTATCTAGCCAATTGTCATTGGAGTATCTAGCAAAGTCATGTTAATTACTAGTATGATACTAGCTTTATGGTAAAGTAAACAACATTATTGCCATTGGAGTATCTAGCCAAGTCATGTTAATTACTAGTATGATACTAGCTTTATGGTAAAGTAAACAACATTATTGCCATTGGAGTATCTAGCCAAGTCATGTTAATTACTAGTATGATACTAGCTTTATGGTAAAGTAAACAGAAGTATTGCCATTGGTGTATCTAGCCAATTGTCATTGGAGTATCTAGCCAAGTCATGTTAATTACTAGTATGATACTAGCTTTATGGTAAAGTAAACAACATTATTGCCATTGGTGTATCTAGCCAACTCATGTTAATTACTAATATTCATGATAAAGTAAACAGAAGTATTGCCATTAGTGTATCTAGCCAAAACTCATGTTAATTACTAATATGATACTAGCTTCATGGTAAAGTAAACAGAAGTATTGCCATTGGTGTATCTAGCCGACTCATGTTAATTACTAGTATGATACTAGCTTTATGGTAAAGTAAACGGAATTATTGCCATTGGTGTATGTTAAATTTGGTTAAAAAATGTATTCAAGAAATGTGATGAAAAATATATCAAATAATACATGGACAGGCTTTGAAAACGAGTTTTCGATGACATCTCTTTAATATTCATATTGATGTGAAACATACGGCTGACAACTTATGTGTTATAAATGTTATCATTTGGTGGAATTTAACATGTATAAATAGTATTCTAATACACCCGCACTATATAGCCTAGTTTAAAATATCCCGTTTTATTATATAACCTATAAATAGACGCGTTTTCATTGGCTAAAAAGTAATTTTTTAGAAAAAATATCTAGCGATATTGACCTGTTTTTTTGATATTGACCTGTTTTTTTGATATTGACCTGTTTTATATAATTGTTTTTTTGATATTGACCTGTTTTATATAATTGTAAATTGAGGGTTATATAATAAAACAATTATGGACTTTTCAGCTGTTATACATGATGTTGATATGTACCAAAAAATCATTATTGACCTCGGCTATCGCCTCGGTCAATAATGATTTTTTTGGTGCATATCACATCATGTATTACAGCTGAAAAGTCCATAATTGTATAATATTGAACGATATATCACTGTAATTTTTGCAACGTTAGGAGAATAAGCATTGCGCATTGCGCATTCCGCATTGTAACGTTTGCAACGTTAGGAGAGCAAGCAAAGCAATGCGAAATATTTCAGATGTGTGCGTTATTTTCACATTTTAGGGGTATTAGAATAGAAATAGAACATCGTTTACCGTAAATTATCTATAATATATCACGGTTTGTCGTTCAATTGTAAACAATAATTTCACTCGCACTTCGGGCTCGTGAAATTATTGTTTGGAAGTGCGAGTGAAATTATTGTTTACAACTGAATTCCAAACCGTGATATATTAAACGATAATTCACAGTAAACGATGTTCTATTTCTTAAATATAATTCGGATTTTGTGCACGAGAAACCAGGTCCAACCATATAAAGTATTTTCCTGAGTCACTACAGATGGTTGGTAATACCTTTGAATATAATCTATGTTAAATTCAACACGCATTATACTTTAGCTAAATAGATAAATGAAGGCATGTCTACACCCGAGCACGTTTGAGTTGCGTTACATGTAAACAATTCACTTATAATCAGGCAGGCCACAATAGTGTAGAATTGCATGTTTTTCCTATTAAAGATAAGAAATACAATAAACATCGATTTGTGTTAAACAACAGTTGTATATGGTTATTGACGCGTTACAAGTGTCAACGGTATCAATAGTCTTATAAACTATAGCTCTGATTTTCATAGCTTTTATGGTTTTATATTATGTACCTACCATTTACTTGTGTTGTTTTGTTTTCTTTCTTATTATAATTGTAAATAAATAATATATATATATGGTGTAATCTTACCACAAAAATAGATATCAGTGCGCTCTGGCTGACTTCAAACAATATACGGGTATATATTACATATTTAGTCAATGAGAGCAACGGAGATCTCAAAACAATCTGCAATACATGTCATAACCGGCTAAAATCCAGAGGGAAAACAAAAAATATCGTAAAACAAGTTATTTGGATAATATCACACAAATGGAAAATAAAGGAATCAAAGAAACATTTCATGAAGTATAGGATGCCAAAGATACGGTTACTTCCGGCAAAAAAATAAGATGGCCGCCGTCCATAGTGATGCACACCTATGAACGTAAAGAGGTTGCAGTAAAATAGGTTCCATTCCTTGAACAGAAAAGAGAAAATAACTTATGTTTGCCTCGTCATAGGTCTATGAAAAGAGGCTTGAGAAAGTTAATCACTTAAGCTTAGTTTCTCGATCATAATGCACATTATGACTATTGTTACTATATACTAAACAGATTGGCGATATAGATGACATATATACTGAACCAAACGGCTAACGCACCAGTAGACAATACCTTTAATATCTCAGTAATAATAATCGTTCTGAACGAGACAAATATCTTGTCAATAACGACTGTAAATTTAAAAAAATCATTCAAATCACCTGTCTCCAACGGTACCAGTCGGCATATAAGTTCATACATTAAAGGTATTGTCTACTGGTGCGTTAGCTGTTTGGTTCAGTAAACATTGGAGCACCTTCTACATGTGTATCGTCTTCTACAGAACATCACACGCTGTAAGCATGTACTAACCTATAAAGAATATATCAGAAAAAACAAAAGTTTAATACAACAGCGTACCTCAGTTTACTTGGAAAACATATTTAAAACGTTATCAATGTTTACGCATTATAGTTATACGCAATTGCCTCATGTTAATGACATCCTTAGTGGGATTTTCAGATACTAGATATTACAAATGCTCGCCCGGACACAGTTGCTATTTTTGTTGTTGTGTTGATGAGGGTTCCCCCCATAAAACGACGATTTAGAACGTATGTACCGAACAGCCATTTATGTAAATGTCCCGTCATTTATAGTAAGTACATGTGTAGATAATAAATATTACACCGCCGGATCTACTTTTATGTACGATCACCCAGCGTATTGCTACAATATAATAATACGGTGTCCATTTGGTTCTATTCCTCACAAACACAATGCAACTATGACATCATTGCTCGAGTTCTATATTATCAAACTATGTGCTAATCATGTTAGGTATATGGTGTCAATACACGAAATTAGGTTGAATTAACCGCTGTTGTTGACACCGCTTTTAGCACATATTTAGGCATTAAACAGACCTGTTGGCAAGGTCTATATCAGTTTCAAAATTCAAAATTACACCTTTAAAAGTCCAGACTCTATTGTGCCCATCGCGTCAGGTATACCTTGACGTGTTCGTTGGCGGACGGACTATAAACCTTAGAATTACACACACACACATGTTAGGTATATATTCAAGAATCAAGAACACCAGTTACTGAATTGTAACCTCGCTAATAAACGTGGTAAACACAAAAGTGTAGGAAATTAGCGAGGATTTCCCGGCGTGCGACATTCGCTGAGGTTATGTTAACCTTGAATGTCGAACTACAAACAACACGCTACATACGCATACCTACTACAACCAGATATTCGTAAGTTTCGAACTCATTGTTTCAAACTGTTCCCTAGTCAAGCAACCCTCCTCCGGTAATTGCTTATTATTCAGCTGGGCAATCTACCTGTGTTTGACGACCAAGTTGCATAAAACCCGGTACGAAGTATCTATTACTGTTACAATAAGTATTTTTACACACAAAAAAAGGGACAAAATTGCTGAAAAGGATGAACAACCGGAAATGAGTTGAATAACCATGATTAACACAAGACTATAGTAATAGTAACGTTTCAATAAGCACGAACAGTAATATAAAATATGAAACATTTCTTTACAGGCGAGTGATAATACAGCTTAAATGTTTATTAGAACGCATACGCAACATTTTATAATTAAAAATAAAGGTTTTATAATTTAAAATAAAGGTTATTTCGCAATAATCTTGACAATTTATCAATACAGAAAAAAACATGTAACAACACTTCCTCAATTTAAAACAACCAAAATGCTTTTGTAAAATGTATTTTCCAGTGGGGGATTCCGGGAAAATATGACGCGTTTCTAAATCAGAATATTACGCTGTGTTATCTCAAACCATTACAACTGACATTACTGATCATGCGTAATAATGAAATGGCGAGACACTTTCCGTTAGACTCGTCCGTCGGATGGGGACGTAAACCGGGCGGTCCCGTGTATCGGTCTATCCTCCGAGCACGTTAAAGAACCATAGAAATCTTCTCGATAATAAGAGTAGGGCACGGTTCCCCAATTCCTATGTATCCTTCCCCTCTCTCCGGTGCGGCTCTAAATAACCTATACTGTGTTGATGAGCCGTTAAACAATAATCAATTCAATTCCTTTCGAAAAGAGAATTGTAATTGAGATGCTATCAATACTAAATGTAATAATGTTATACTTATTGCGCACATAAGGACATATAGCTTAAATGGGGTACATAATAAGACTGTTGAGGGTTTTAAAATTTACACAATTTTAATAATTATATTTTCTATTCTAAAACGCATAAAATCAATGAATGAGACTAAACGTGACCATTTATTGAAGTAAGTAATTTTGCACAGTATTATAATTACCCTATCCTTGGTTACGCACCAGGGTTGCTTTTAGCATGTTACGTCAAGTTCCAATCAAACTACCTGGTGAATTCAAATATTATATATGAAAAACTCATTGCTAACACCATAATTCGATTGATGTAACATTTCTGCCATGAACTGGAACAGTTTTAAACATTTAGATCCTCATTCTAGAAAAAGCCTGACGTACCCCCTTTAAAATGGACACGCGACATTCTGGACGTCTGTGTTACAAATGTACACGCATCAAAACCCATCTAACGTCTACAATAGTGAGAAATAATGTGTATGTCTGGAGGGGGAAAGAGGGGGACTTTTAAATTGGAAGCATGGCATATGCTAATGGCATCAGGAAGACGAACGCTGCGACATCGTATTTTGCCAATTCGCACACGACAGTCTTCATGTATGTAAAACTCGTGGCCTCCTGTTTGTTTTTCTACATAACTTGAATTTTTGCAATCATTAATACATGTATTAATTATTAGAAAAGTTCAAAGAAACTTGTTTAGGCATATTACTAAATGTTGATTATATTGCACCAATAATCAATTTAAACCTATTGTATCATAACCAAGAAAAACTTTATTTAATTAAATGAAAGCAGGTTAAAAGTCTAATTGATGTATTCCATGTTCTAACAGCGTTATAAGTAGTAGTTTATACTGATGTATTCCATGTTCTAACGGCGTTATAAGTAGTAGTTTATATTGATATATTCCATGTTCTAACGGCGTTATAAGTAGTAGTTTATATTGATGCATTCCATGTTCTAACGGCGTTATAAGTAGTAGTTTATATTGATGCATTCCATGTTCTAATGGCGTTATAATTGTAGTTTATATTGATGCATTCCATGTTCTAACAGCGTTATAAGTAGTAGTTTATACTGATGTATTCCATGTTCTAACGGCGTTATAATTAGTAGTTTATATTGATATATTACATGTTCTAACAGCGTTATAAGTAGTAGTTTACATTGATGTATTCCATGTTCTAACGGCGTTATAAGTAGTAGTTTATATTGATGCATTCCATGTTCTAATGGCGTTATAAGTAGTAGTTTATATTGAGACATTGATTTCCCTGAAACGATCAGAGCCGTTCAAATCAACATGCCAACGTTAAAGTCAACGTCCCAAACGTGGCAATGTTCAAATCAACATGTCCACGTTGAAGACAACGTGCCCACGTTCAAGTCAACGTGCCCATGTTCGAGTAAACGTGCCCGTCAACGTGCCCACATTCAAGTCAACGTGCCCACGTTCAAGTCAACATGCCCATGTTCAAGACAACGTGCCCACGTTCAAGACAACGTGCCCGCGTTCAAGCCAACGTGCCCACTTTCAAGACAACGTGCCCACGTTCAAATCAACTTACCCACGTTCAAGAAAACGTGCCCACTTTCAAGTAAACGTGCCAACGTTCAAGTCAACGTGCCCACGTTCAAGACAACGTGCCCACTTTCAAGCCAACGTGCCCACTTTCAAGACAACGTGCCCACGTTCAAATCAACTTACCCACGTTCAAGAAAACGTGCCTTAAGAAAGTAAAACATTTAAGCTTAGTTTCTCAGTCGATCATAATGCACATTAGGACTATTGTTACTATATACTAAACAGATCTATAAAACATCACTTGTCCCAAATTAAAATATAGAAAATCAAACAATTTATTAATAAATCAGTGTTCTAAACATATTTATTTTACATCGATTGCGAAACAAGTTCTTGCAACTTAGATTAATCACTATCGATGGCTTCCTGGGTAGAACCAGTACTAAGTAATGTGGATTAATTATCTTGCTCAAGGATAAATAACGTGGCCGCGACGGAGGATCGAACCCACGACCTCTCGATCAGGAGTTCGGCGCTCTACCACTGGACCACGCACTCCACAATAAATCAGTCGGCGGTAGAGATGACATCTATACTGAACCAAACAGCTAACGCACCAGTAGATAATACCTTTAATATCTCAATAATAACAATCAATAAATCAAAACAAATTTCATTCTGAACGAGACAAATATCTTGTCAATAACGGACTGTAAATTAAAAAAAAAAACATTCAAATCTCCTGTCTCCTACGGCACCAGTCGGCATATAATATATTCATACATTAAAGGTATCGTCTGCTGGTGCGTTAGCTGCTTGGTTTAGTATACATTGGAGCACCTTCTATATATGTATCGTCTTCTATAGAACATCACACGCTGTAAGCATGTACTAACCTATAAGAATATCTCAGAAAAAAATACGTTTAATACAACAGCGTACCTTAGTTTACTTGGAAAACGTATTTAAAAATGTATCAATGTATTTACGTATAATCTTACGCAATTGCCATGTTAAGACATCCTTAGTGGGATTTTCAGATATCAAAAATGATCGCAAATACACAGCAGCTATTTTTGTTGTTGTTTTCACGTGGGGGATTTCCCCATAATAGGACGATTTAGAACGGTGACTTTCCCGTTCATTTATAGTACATGTATGTAAATAACAAATATCACACCGCCGGTATTACTTTAAGCACGATCACCCTGCATATTGTCACACAATATAATAGTACGGTGACCATTTGGTTCTATTCTAGCGAGGATTTACTCACACCTAAGACAACTAGATAACTCACTGTTTCAAACAAAATGTTCCCTAGTCAAGCAACCCTCCTTCGGTAATTGGTTATTTGACGACCAAACTCGGTACGAAGTTATAAGTATTTTTACCAAAAAAAAAAGAACAAAATTGATGAAAAGGATGAAAATGAGTTGAATAACCATGATTTAAACGAGCAGGGGCGTAGTCAGGAATACTCCTTTACGCCCGGGCGTACTCTAGAAAATCGAACGTGAACAAATAAAAGTGCTTATTTTTTTTAAATAGTGGGTGAGGCACTATTTTGAAAAACACACTTAATGAATGGAGGCGAAAGCCTCCAAAATTTCACTCAAATGAAGCCACAAACCTTCGAAATTGCACTCAAATTTCAAAAACATCCCGGGGGAGGCCCCCAGGACCCCCACCAGGGGGACACCCCTCCCCCACCCAGATACAGGCGTATTCTCCAAAAGGCTCTGACTACGCCCATGACGAGTAATAGCTACGTTTTCAATAAGCACGAACAGTAATACAAATATGAAACATTTCTTTACAGGCGAGTGATCATACAGCTTACATGTTTATAAGAAAGCATACGCAACATTTTATAATTTAAAATAAAGGTTATTTCGCAATAATCTTGACAATTTATCAATACAGATAAAAAAGAAAAAAGAAACAACACTTCCTAAATTTAAAACAACCAAAACGCTTTTTGTAAAATGTGTTTTCCAGTGGGGGATTCCGGGAAGATATGACGCGTTTCTAAATCAGAATATTACGCTGTTATCTCAAACCATTACTGACATGCGTAAAAATGAAGTACTCCTTTCGAATGGCAAGACACTTTCCCTTAGACTCGTCCGTCGGATGGGGACGTAAACCGGGCGGTTCCGTGTATCGGTCTATCCCCCGAGCATGTTAATCTATTCGATAATAAGAATAGGGCACGGTTCCCGAATGCCTATGTATCCTTCCCCTCTCTCCGGTGCGGCTCCAAATAACCGTTACTGTGTTGATGAGCCGTTAAACATGATCAATTCAATTCCTTTCGAAAAGAGAATTGTAATTGAGATGCTATCAATACTAAATGTAATACTTTTATACTTATTGCGCACATAAGGACATATAGCTTAAATGTGGTACTTAATAAGACTGTTGAGGGTTTTAAAATTTACACAATTTTAATAATTATATTTTCTATTCTAAAACGCATGAAATCAATGAATGAGACTAAACGTGACCATTTATTGAAGTAAGTAATTTTGCACAGTATTATAATTACCCTATCCTTGGTTACGCACCAGGGTTGCTTTTAGCATGTTACGTCAAGTTCCAATCAAACTACCTGGTGAATTCAAATATTATATATGAAAAACTCATTGCTAACACCATAGTGAGAAATAATGTGTATGTCTGGAGGGGGAAAGAGGGGGACTTTTAAATTGGAAGCATGGCATATGCTAATGGAATCAGGAAGACGAACGCTGCGACATCGTATTTTGCCAATTCGCACACGACAGTCTTCATGTATGTAAAACTCGTGGCCTCCTGTTTGTTTTTCTACATAACTTGAATTTTTGCAATCATTAATACATGTATTAATTATTAGAAAAGTTCAAAGAAACTTGTTTAGGCATATTACTAAATGTTGATTATATTGCACCAATAATCAATTTAAACCTATTGTATCATAACCAAGAAAACCTTTTTTTAATTAAATGAAAGCAGGTTAAAAGTCTAATTGATGTATTCCATGTTCTAACAGCGTTATAAGTAGTAGTTTATACTGATGTATTCCATGTTCTAACGGCGTTATAAGTAGTAGTTTATATTGATATATTCAATGTTCTAACAGCGTTATAAGTAGTAGTTTACATTGATGTATTCCATGTTCTAACAGCGTTATAAGTAGTAGTTTATATTGATATATTCCATGTTCTAACAGCGTTATAAGTAGTAGTTTACATTGATGTATTCCATGTTCTAACGGCGTTATAAGTAGTAGTTTATATTGATATATTACATGTTCTAACAGCGTTATAAGTAGTAGTTTACATTGATGTATTCCATGTTCTAACGGCGTTATAAGTAGTAGTTTATATTGATGCATTCCATGTTCTAATGGCGTTATAAGTAGTAGTTTATATTGAGACATTGATTTCCCTGAAACGATCAGAGCCGTTCAGTTCAAATCAACATGCCAACGTTAAAGTCAACGTCCCAAACGTGGCAATGTTCAAATCAACATGTCCACGTTCAAGACAACGTGCCCACGTTCAAGTCAACGTGCCCACGTTCGAGTAAACGTGCCCGTCAACGTGCCCACATTCAAGTCAACGTGCCCACGTTCAAGTCAACGTGCCCATGTTCAAGACAACGTGCCCACGTTCAAGACAACGTGCCCGCGTTCAAGCCAACGTGCCCGCTTTCAAGACAACGTGCCCACGTTCAAATCAACTTACCCACGTTCAAGAAAACGTGCCCACTTTCAAGTAAACGTGCCAACGTTCAAGTCAACGTGCCCACGTTCAAGCCAACGTGCCCGCTTTCAAGACAACGTGCCCACGTTCAAATCAACTTACCCAAGTTCAAGAAAACGTGCCCACTTTCAAGTAAACGTGCCAACGTTCAAGTCAACGTGCCCACGTTCAAGACAACGTGCCCACTTTCAAGCCAACGTGCCCACTTTCAAGACAACGTGCCCACGTTCAAATCAACTTACCCACGTTCAAGAAAACGTGCCCACTATCAAGTAAACGTGCCAACGTTCAAGTCAACGTGCCCACGTTCAAGACAACGTGCACACGTTCAAGACAACGTGCCCACTTTCAAGACAACGTGCTCATGTTCAAGTCAACGTGCCCACTTTCAAGTCAACGTGCCCACGTTTAAATCAACTTGCCCACGTTCAAGACAACGTGCCCACGTTCAAGTCAACGTGCCCACTTTCAAGTCAACGTGCCCACATTCAAGTCAACTTGCCCATGAGAAAACAATTTCGCGAATGTCCCCTCCAGGTTTCCGTATAAGCGGACTGTTATAAAATACTAAATTAAAATGTATCTCATTCTATTTATGTTGTTTGAGATCGCTCAGATGCCAAATGATCGGAATCAATCAGATTGCAGATCGTAGGATTTGTTATATATTATTTCGGCGCAGTCGGTTAGGCGTCGTCTACTATGTGTCTACTGAACCGACGGTTCAAGGTTCGAACCTTATATAAGGCAACATTTTTTAAACCATACAACGTTAAGATATTTCAAAAAATATTATACAAAACTACTACGGAATAAATCTGATGGGTTCCGACAATTTGGCATTGAGTACTCTGGTTTGTTTAATTCTATATTTCGATGGGTATTGCCTTTAGAATTGAGAAATCGAACACCGTAAGGTCAGCAATATTATCTGAAAGGGTCAACCACTGAATTAGTCATGGTTGTATAAATATTTGTTCTTGTATATATAAACGTGGGTTCGGCAATAAAATGAGTATATTTATTGATTTTTCTTGAAAAGAATTGAAAATAACGAAGTTTGGGAATTCTGTAATTTTAGAGAAAAACATTAAATATCCGTTACATTTAAAATTAAATATGACTAATAATCGATCAATAAATAAAACTAGTAACGTTACACTTAATTAGGATTCGGAAGGCTGTATCAAATAACTGCATTTATTGTATAAATATAAACAAAACTGTAATAGTATAGATGTGGTTTGGCCTTTAAGTGTTTACCGTTCTGACATGTCATATGATTATCATTTTTAAGGCTGCACACGCGACGAAATGACTATTGTTTTATGATTAAATGAATAGAAGTTTTGGCTTTCCAGACAATGAGCAATTTATTATATTTGCACACACAAAACAACATATATAAACGCTATTTTTTTTATTCTGTAGGCAGAAGATTTACTCCTGATGCATCGATTGTACTTAATGTGCCGTATACACACGGAGTCAACATGTGATTTTTATTATATTTCAAGTATTACTTTTGTCAAATACAAACAGAGGGACCGGTTTCACCAACATATTAAAGTATATACTTAGCGAGGTAAGTTTTTTTTTTTTCCATCAAACATTTTAGTTCTTGAAAATAAATAAAAAAAAAAAGTATAGTAATTGTTAATGGAACAAAATAGTTCCTTATGATATATGCGTAAATTGTTTAACAAACGGATACTTTTAAACTTTAACATACTGTCTCAAATTCACAAAATACGAAGGAAAGAAGATAGTTTATCAATTTTAAATAGTGAAGCACAATTTATTACGATTCCTATTTAAATGAAGAATATCAGAACATAAAATCAAATTAAAATTTACATATATATATTATTATATAATAATTTCTAATCTGAAATTAGAACAAACTGAAACTTAAACAAGATTGTTCATGCAACATCATTCCATTGAAAAAAATTAGCGGACAAGTCTTATAGAATATGTGATCTTTCCGTTTCCGCTATAATCTTCAAGATATAAAAGTCATTGTAGACTTTTCTTCTTTTCTGTACATAGGAACTAAACCTTTTTATAATTGCTTGTCAAATTAATTAAGATATAAACACGTGTGTGAACATAATTATAAATGTCTGCCAGTGTCAAAACAAAAGGCGGAATATGACCTGCGGCCATCTTGTATCACAAATCTTATCTCCATATATTACATAGAAATGCCCGACGATTTTTAATTAATTTGCACAAAATGTAATGCAATGTAATAAAAAAAATTAGATTTAATTGAATTTCGTTTGATAAAGATAAATAAGACAATTTATGTAATTATAACTGTTATAAATTATTGGTGTCGTAATTATTTTTCTTTCTCAGAAAGTGCATTTTCGGGGGGAATAAATTCAAAAGATTATGGTTCAAATTATAATTAAATTATACCATTCATGTTCGCTTTTGAAGTGTACACCGCTAGGAGGCGCAGGGAGTGCGATCGCGGTCTGGATAAAATGAAAGTGGATAATGCTTTTATTTATTTATCATCAAATTTGAAATTGGAATGTCTGTTCCTCCTGCATATCATCGAGCGGTATTTATAACTGTATGTATTTACATGATATTCTGTACGTAAATAATTATAATATATGTCCGGATTGTATTTATAGTGGTATATGTAGACTACATATGTATTGACTTGAATATATTGAAGACAATCACGTCGATACGCATATTTTCTACTACGAAATATACAGACTCCGTTATGCGGCTTGGTTTAGAAACGTAAGATCTACAACTTATAATCTAAAGGAAATGAATAACATTTAGTCATCTTTGGACGGTTTAATAATAACGCATATTTGTCAATCTTCAATACGGCAAAACTTTATTAAAAAAACGCTATTTTTTCAGTTTCTCTTACTTTCTTACTTCCGAATTTTTAACGCATACGAACGTTTTATTGTAATGTCTGTTTATTTATTTCTCAAAAAAAACACGCTTAGAACTGGTCTTTCGAACTTAGGGACTCGGAACTTAATGTCTATCGAAATCAGCTGTGAGCACATTAACAAATTTCCATTGTCTTTTGCAGAAAGTCATCACACGTGGCTGAGATCCGAGCTGTCTATTGCTTCTGTCAAATCTAACCACTCAAAAACAACTATGAGCTGGGGAAACTCTGGCTGGGGCAACTCAGGCTGGGGGTCTAGTGGAAACGGAAGTGGTGGGAACGGAAGCGGTAACGCGTGGGGCAACGCATGGGGTAATAGCGGGTGGGGAAACAACACTCATAGGGAAAGCAACAAAGATCCAGAGGGGACCCACAAGTCCTCGTGTACTGCCCGTTTCAGGGGTGGCTGGGGTAACAGCGGACTTATGAGAGATTACTACGATGAGAGTTGCTCCGGTTGTAAACATGATCGTGCAAAGTCGTCATGGGGAAGAACACCAAAGAAGAGCTGAGTCGCGAAAAGAGCCGTTGGCATCGGATTGGTAATGGCGGAACGATTTTAGACTGGGTCTAAACTGATCTGCCGAATGTAAATGGTTCTTACAGAATGTTTCGGATGCACGCGCATGCATATATTGCATTGACTTACATCATTCTGAAAGTGTGCGGTCCAACATTTCACGTTGTAATTTAAAAACAACAACAAAAAACAAAACAAACAAACCCATGTGCAATAATACAATGAACCAATCACACTAATCATTTTAAACTGGATATTTTGCGTGAACTAGAATACGTCCTGTGTTCCAAACTCGAGAAATCTTAAAAGGACGCACGGCAACCTCGATTTTTATAAAAACTCCGGCATCCCATTAGTTTTTCTACAATAATGCATATCTGAACATCATTAACAATAACTATTTGAATATTTCAAACTACAACAATTTCAGTTAACATATTTAAAATTTATTGAAGAAAAACTGTATTATCTCTTATTTAATTACATGCAAGCAGAAGTCAAACGTATACTAGATACATAAATCGATGTGTTAGTTAAGCTCTGGTAAACACTTCCAAGATTGCCAAGTGCCCTTTTAAGCTACTGTGCTATTTCTCGGAAAACTACCTCGGAAAAAGTCGTGCGTTTACGTAACATTTAATTGATAGATACCGTGATATTGTGTAGTGAAAAAGTGCAATAACATTTATTATTTAATGCCTCATATCCTATGTTTAAACGCAAATTTTATTTTCTCGATCCATCATATACTATTGCAGCAATGGTTGTAGAGAATCTGGTAACTATACATATTTGGCCTCTATACAGTCGTTCTGAACGACCAGGGTGAATTTGACAAGAAATTGAACACCAATAACACTAAAGGGAGCGATTGGTAGTTTAAAGGGGTCAAGTCAGGCTTTTTCGTGGGGATTTTGAGGTCCGACTTAAAATGAGAAATCAAATAATGATATTTCTATTCAACATAATGAATGAGCCTAACATTTACTACTTTTTTAGAAGGACATTCATTCTGCATATCAATGTCCTGTCGTAAGCTACGCACCAGGCCTAACATTTACTACTTATTTAGAAGGACATTCATTCTGCATATCAATATGTCCTGTCATAAGCTACGCACCAGGCCTAACATTTACTACTTATTTAGAAGGACATTCATTCTGCATATCAATATGTCCGGTCATAAGCTACGCACCAGGCCTAACATTTAGTACTTATTTAGAAGGACATTCATTCTGCATATCAATATGTCCGGTCATAAGCTACGCACCAGGCCTAACATTCAGTACTTATTTAGAAGGACATTCATGATTCATTCTGCATATTAACATGTCCTGTCATAAGCTACGCACCAGGGTTATTTTAAGCATGTTGCACCCGATTTCATGCAACATCTATGGTGAATTCAAATTGTGCTAACACCTGCCCATATTTGGATTATTTTGACATTTCTATTACGAAGTGGGGAACATCTTTTTATTTATTTTAGATTATTATAGAAAAAAAGATGATACACCCCACTTTAGGACAAATATATGTTATAGAGTTAAGGGACACACGGTGATCTTGATTTGTAAAAATCTCGCGGCGTCCCGTGAGTTTGTCTACATAACTTGCATATTTTGCAATCGATATTACTTACTAAAATAGTTCAAAGCAAGTTTTGTTTTAAGTATAACCATCTGTTAATTGCCATTCCAAAAATAACATGTTTACACACCAAGACAACTGAAATCTCATCATGGTATTTACTAGCAGGTTTAAAGTCAAACTTATACTGAATTAGTAGACGGAAGTGCTAATGTAAAACAATATATGTCACGTGGTATGACAAACATATAGTGCGTACTTGGCACAGTTAATGAAACTGATACCTGGATACTATGCTATCTTGTAATTTATACTGCCTTTTGTTGACACGAATAAAACAACTTCGTCTTACACATGAACTCCTAGGTTTAAGAAAAACTAATATCGTAACAGTACATATCATAACGTGTAACAACAGTACAAGTAATAACAGTGCATATCATAACGTGTAACAACAGTACAAGTAATAACAGTACATAACGTGTAACAACAGTACAAGTAATAACAGTACATATCATAACGTCAGTACATAACATAACGTGTAACAACAGTACAAGTAATAACAGTACATAACATAGTACATATCATAACTGAACATGTAACTGGAGTATAAATAATAGTAGTATACCTTATGTACAAGTAATACTAGTATACCTCATGTACAAGTATTATTAGTATACCTCATAACAGTATAAGTAATACTAGTATACCTCATAACAGTACAAGTAATATTAGTATATCTCATAACAGTGCAAGTAATACTAGTAAACCTCATGTACAAATAATACTAGTCTACCTCATAACAGTACAAGTAATACTAGTATACCTCATGTACAAGTAATACTCGTATACCTCATAACAGTATAAGTAATAATAGTATACCTCATAACAGTACAAGTAATACTAGTATATCTCATAACAGTGCAAGTAATACTAGTAAACCTCATGTACAAATAATACTAGTCTACCTCATAACAGTACAAGTAATACTAGTATACCTCATGTACAAGTAATACTAGTATATCTCATAACAGTACAAGTAATACTAGTATACCTCACGTACAAGTAATTCTAGTATACCTCATAACAGTACTAGTATTACGTGTAAATGATACTAGTACACCTTATAACAGTACAAGCAATACTAGTATTATTACTTGTAAATGATACTAGTATACCTCATAACAGTACAAGTAATACTCGTATACCTCATAACAGTACAAGTAATACTCGTATACCTCATGTACAAGTAACACTAGTATACCTCATGTACAAGTAATACTAGTATACCTCATAACAGTACAAGTAATACTTGTATACCTCATAACAGTACAAGTAATACTTGTTTACCTCATAACAGTACAAGTAATACTCGTATACCTCATGTACAAGTAACACTAGTATACCTCATAACAGTACAAGTAATACTCGTATACCTCATGTACAAGTAACACTAGTATACCTCATGTAAAAGTAATACTCGTATACCTCATGTACAAGTAATACTAGTATACCTCATAACAGTACAAGTAATACTTGTATACCTCATAACAGTACAAGTAATACTCGTATACCTCATGTACAAGTAACACTAGTATACCTCATGTACAAGTAACACTAGTATACCTCATGTACAAGTAATACTAGTATACCTCATAACAGTACAAGTAATACTAATATACCTCATGTACAAGTAATACTAGTATACCTCAGTAAAGGCAGTACACGTCATAACAGTATATATAACAACACTTTGTTATAACAGTACATAACCGTACACGTCGGGCCATCCTTAAACATAATAGACCCATACTATTTAAAGTAGGTAGGTAAGATAGTGTCCTGCAGGGGCATAGCTGATCTGAAAGGCATCTATAGGTCCGACAAACCAGCCAGTCCGCTGGAATGCTCCTCCGGCTTTTTTAAACTTAGCTATGCAATGGTGCGTTTTTGAGTATATCTGACAGAGCCTTTGTGTGATACTTTAAGAAATATTTGTTTGACAAATTTGAGAATAACATTCGACATTTGATAAAGTTGAGTTTCCTAAACTGAAACATTTAATTAGTAAAAAATGTTGACCCTTAACCCTCACACCCTCTGGCTTCAATTTTTTATTGCATTTTTGGATTTTGCATTTTTTTCATTTTTCAAATTGATGTATAGGCCCGGGCCTATATGGCCTAGTAGTAGCTACGCCGATGTCCTGTCTGTATTATTATATAATATATATGTATACGATCTGTTTTAACACGTCTCTTTACTGTTAAGTTTTCAGTTAAGACTGATTTCCAGTAAATAACAAAAATAAAAGTATCAACATCTACTAATGGTGCGATTTGCGTCACGATCCGAAAAAATGTAAAAAAAATGTCACAAAACACACTATTATTTACTAATGTCTTGCCCAAGTACACACCGAAGTGGTGTCAGTAGGGCTCGAACCCGTGATCACAGGATTTAGATTCAGAGTCGCATCGTCACGTTGCGTTGTAAATCTTCTCGCCTCTGACCGCTGCGGGTTCGAATCCCACTGGGAGCTCGACTCGTAAGTGAGGAAGTGTCGATTCTTACGGATGGCTGGAGGTGTACAGTTACTGGTTCTACCCAGGAAAAGTGGGTGGTCTGTCTCCGCCACAAAAAAATCGACCGTAATGGCGTAAATGACCATACAAACAAAATGATTCAGAAGAGTAAAGGGAAACAACTCATAAACTGTAGTATGGGTGCGTTATATTCAGTTGTTTACCCTTATGAGTACAACGCCCAATCTGTTAATCAAGTCCAGGGTAGCGAAACCATGTGACTTTTTAATCGGTTTCACGGCAAAAAATTGTAAACAAAACAAAACTTTCTTAATATTTACATACCCCTTCAAAGTGAGCTCTTTCCTCTGCCACAAAAAGTAATTCGAATTATCTACTACTTTGTGAGATTAGCCCCTCGTAAAGTCGTGGAAACAAAAGAATATGATCGTGTGCCATCTCAGAAACTACTGAATAAACCAAATTGCCTTTTGCGGAGGAGACCGTGTAAGAATATGCGTGTTTTATTTGAACAAAATTCGTTAAATATTAAGAAAGTTATGAAGAAAAACCCTACCTCAATCGAGCGCTTTGTTTACATGTTTTGCCGTCAAACCGATCAAATAGTCACGAGGTTTCGCCACCCTGAAGTCCATTACTAAATATATACCACAGATCATTATATATATAATATCTGGTGTTCGTGTTATTCGTTCTCTAAATGGCTATCCGACTTATTTTGTAAATATGGCTTATATATATTGTTGAGGGACTGATTGATTATATTTCAGTATTGAATTTTAAAGCTAATTTGAGATTGTTTTTATATGCAAGCCGATCGAACATCCAACTGACGCGGGATTTATAAATCGAAGTGATATATTTTTACTTTTTGACCGCTTCACAACATTAGAATTTTGCTCTTTTTTGTCGTTATTAATGGTGCGGATATATCAGGCTGGATATATTCAACACTAAATAATATGCCAAAAAATCCGCTCGAACTACTCGAATAAGTATCAACAATGATTTTTAAATCAGTAAACCTGTAAACAGAGGCCGAAATTCGGCCTCTTCCCAATTGAAAAAAAACACTTTTTGGCCAGTAGAGCTAAAAATGAGATGGTCTCTACCACAAAACAAATCGACATTATGTGGCCTAAAATGTGCTGAAAATGACGTAAAACACCATTCAAACAAACAAAATAACATATAACAAGAGGTCAATGATCTTAAAGCACTACTGATAGGTTTTTGAAAATCTGTCAAGTAGTTTCAGAGGAGTAGTCGCTACATGTTTTTACTATATAACTCTATGTAAACAAAGATAGCCGTGGTAGCCATGTTTAATGTCGAATCAAAAGGATTTTCAACAGGGACCAACATCATGTCATGTTGATCATTTTAGAAAAAGTCCCATATCAAGAAGTAGTCGCTATAAAAAAAAAATTAAATCTATTTGAATTTCCGGCCGGGAATGTAATTTTGCTAGGATCAACTAGACATCAAGAGCAACATTCCTGTGAAGGTTCATGAAAATCCGTCATGTAGTTTCAGAGGAGTAGTCGCTACACGTTTTTATTATATAACTCTATGTAAACAAAGATGGCCACTAGCGGCCATGTTTAATGTCGAATCAAAATAATGTTCGAAAAAGATCAACATCATGTCATGCTGATCATTTTAGAAAAGGTCCCATATCAATAGCACTACAAACTTGTTTTTTAAAAATCTATTTTTAGCCGTGGCGGCCATCTTGAATTTCCGGCCTGAATTTTTGCTAGGATCAACTAGACATCAAGAGCAACATTCCTGTGAAGTTTCGTGAAAATCCGTGACGTAGTTTCAGAGAAGTAGTCGCCACAAGAGTTTCCTATATAACTCCATGTATACAAAGATGGCCGTTGGTGGCCATACCGTTGTACGGCAATGTATGTAGGGCTGGCACGGCGACCCTACAAAACATCTTGAATGTCATCAGTGCCCACTCAGCGACGTACACGCGGTGAAGAACTTGCATGCCGTTCTAGCGTAAAGTTATAAGGGGGGCTACTCCTCCGGGCTTGTTACCAAGTTATTCTTGAGATCGTAAGCGACATTTTGATACAGAAGGATATTATCAGCATTATAATCGATTACAATATATCATCAAAAACGAAAGTAAAACAAAATTTGAAACTTCGAAGAAGAAAGTTTGATTGTGAGCAATGGCTGCTCGTAAAAAGATGACTATTACTGACTCTAATGTAGAAGAAGAAAGCTCAGAGGAGAAAGAAATAATTTCTCCAGGTATGAAACCACTAATTATTTTCCACATAGACACCAATGTTAAAGTCGCATATTAATGATTTGCTGCAAATTCAACTCAACTTCAAGACAAGTATGGATAATGCAGCAGTGTAATGTTCATATAGAAAACTAATTTTCCACTTGAAAAACCGCCAGAAAAGGTGGGCTCACAAGACATGTAAGAAAGTTCTTGTTTGTTTACTAAACAGGTCAACGGTACAGCTGCTTTCATTGATTGACTATTTTCATTGGCATTGCTCATAAAGTGTCAATCGAAACTGCCTCAATCATTTTTTTCTCAAAAATAATCTCGGAAAGAAATAGACACCATCTTGGATACTACTTTTCAATCAGTCACGTGGAATAAACAATGGCGACGAAGAAAGGTATTGTTGGATAGGAAATTCATTTCTGCACATGTTAGTATATAGTGTGCATGTAATTGAGATTGTTTCGACCGTCTGCCTGACCTCTGAAAAAGAACACCAGCATTTTCCAAAATTTCCCATTCATGTCCTTTATAGACAATTATAATAATAGAAGGCAAAAATTAAAAGTGACCAGTTCCTGTGCATTCGACTACACCTCGGAGGTTTACAAGTAATTAGTGGTGGTAAACCTGCAGGTGATGCTGGTCGTGTACCCCACCCACCCTGTCAGTTAGCAGTAAATATTGATCGTCGCAGAAATGAAGGTAGAAATGACATTGTCAATGAGCCTATTCGTAGGAATCTTGCAGTAAATAGAAGACAAATTAGTGCAAATAAAAATGTATGACTTCCACGATCCTTATGCAGCACTTGATTGGCTTCCACCTTACACGAGAAGACGCGTCATACTAATTGACACAAGTGACTTTGAACCA
This sequence comes from Cyrtodaria siliqua, assembly GCA_037043455.1. Lineage (NCBI taxonomy): Eukaryota > Metazoa > Mollusca > Bivalvia > Adapedonta > Hiatellidae > Cyrtodaria > Cyrtodaria siliqua. The sequence goes on along the minus strand of JAWPHD010009470.1, from coordinate 43,382 downwards.
ACTAACTATTTCAAGCTCTTCTTTCCGGGTGTAAATAAATTTATGAAAGGTTTAATATGAATTTTAATGCCTTCCTTTATCTTATATAACTTAAAACACTTAAATACATATAAAAAAAAGTTGCATAATGGCTAATTTCTCTCAAAAAATAATATTTCAGTGCCATTTTACACAATCTTTTGAAATCCAAGATGGCCGCAATTTTCAAAAATCTTGAAAAATTTCAGTCCAATCTAACTTATATTTCTTGAGATATTAAACTTGTAGTAAGCACATACTAAATTCTACGTATTATCAGAAACATGCTTGGCACTGAGCTATTGGTAAATTGAGAGAATTGGCAGTGAAAGCGTTAAATGATATTCTGTACGTATTTACATGAATATATATGTATAGTTGTATATAATGACTATGTGTTGACTTGAATATAATTGAAGACAATCACGTCGATACGCTTTTTTTCTACTACAAAATATACACACTCTGTTAAGCGCCTTAGTTTATTATCTACAACATATAATATAAAGGAAATGAATAGCATTTAGTCATCTTGGACGGTTTAATAAAGACGCGCATTTGTCAATCTTTGATACGGCCACAGACCTAATAACAAATTATTAATATGTCTGTGATACGGCAGAACTAAACGGGTTTTTTCCTTCAAGTTTCTCTTACTTCCGAAATGCAAGGTTTTTATAAAGGATACAAAAGTTTTATTGGTAATGTCTGTGTATTTCTTTTCCCCAAAACGTTTAGAACTGGTCTATCAAACTTAGAGACCCTGAACTTAATGTCTATCGATATCAGCTGTGAGAACATTAACACGTTTCCGTTGTTATTTGCAGAAAGTCATCAAACGGGGCTGAGATCCGAGATGTCTATTGCTTCTGTCAAATCTAAACACTCAAAAACAACTAGCTGGGAAAACTCTGGCTGGGGGTCTAGTGGAAACGGAAGTGGTGGGAACGGAAGCGGTAACGCATGGGGCAACGCATGGGGTAATAGCGGGTGGGGAAACAACACTCATAGCGAAAGCAAAAAAGATCCAGAGGAGACCCACAAGTCCTCGTGTACTGCCCGTTTAAGGGGTGGCTGGGGTAACAGCGGACTTATGAGAGATTACTACGACGAGAGTTGCTCCGGTTGCAAACTTGATCGTGCAAAGTCGTCAGGACAACAAAGAAGAGCTGAGTCGCGAAAAGAGCCGTTGGCATCGGATTGGTAATGGCGGAACGATTTTAGACTGGGTCTAAATTGATCTGCCGAATGTAAATGGTTCTTACAGAATGTTTCAAAGCAAGTTTTGTTTTAAGTATAACCATGTGTTAATTGTCATTCCACCAATAATACGTTTAAACATTTGGTAGAACAACCAAGACAACTGAAATCTCAACATGTTATTTACGGCCAGGTTTAAAGTCAAACTTATACTGAATTAGTAGACGGAAGTGCTGATACAAACTTCAACATTACCGTGTGTCCCTGTAAGATGTCACGTGGTATGACAAACATAATTATAGTGCGTACAGTTAATGAAACTGATACCTGGACACTATGCTATGTTGTAATTTATACCTCCTTTTGTAGACACGAATAAAACACTTCGTCTTACACATGAACTCCTAGGTTTAAGAAAAACTAATATCGTAACAGTACATATCATAACGTGTAACAACAGTACAATTGAATTGAATGTTGTTTAACGGCTCATCAACACAGTACAGGTTATTTAGAGCCGCCCCAGAGAGAGGGGAAGGATACATAGGAATCCGGGAACCTGCCCTACTCTTATTATCGAATAGATTCCTATGGTTCTTTAACGTGCTCGGAGGATAGACCGATACACGGGACCGCCCGGTTTACGTCCCCATCCGACGGACGAGGCTAAGGATAAGTGTCTTGCCCAAGAACACACCGACGGAACACAGTGGCACCACGGAGGATTGAACCCGGGGCCTCCGGTTACAAATCCGCCGCGCTACCGACTGCGCCACGCCACAACAACAGTACAAGTAATAACCGTACATAACATAAAGTGTAACAACAGTACAAGTAATAATAGTACATATCATAACTGAACATGTAATTGGAGTACAAATAATACTCGTATACCTCATGTACAAGTAATACTAGTATACCTCATAACAGTACAAGTAATACTAGTATACCTCATGTACAAGTAATACTAGTATACCTCATAACAGTACAAGTAATACTCGTATACCTCATAACTGTACAAGTAATACTAGTATACCTAGAGTCGAAATACTAGTTTACCTCACAACAGTACAAGTAATACTAGTATACCTCATGTACAAGTAATACTAGTATACCTCAGTAAAGGCAGTACACGTCATAACAATATATATAACAACACTTTGTTATAACAGTACATAACCGTACACGTCGGGCCATCCGTAAACAAAATGTTGGTTTGCTGTGCTCAGACCCATACTGTTTAAAGTAGGTAGGTAGGTAGGTAGGTAGGTAGGACCTTTTCCTCCGACCATCTGTAAAAGCGTGTTACAAAACATAGTGTCCTGCAGGGGCGTAGCTGATCTGAAAGGCATCTATAGGTTCAACAAACCAGCCGGGTCCGCGGGTATGCTCCCCCGGCTTTTTTTAAACTTAGCTATGCAATGGTGCGTTTTTGAGTATATCTGACAGAGCCTTTGTGTGATACTTTGAGAATAACATTCGACATTTGATAAAGTTGAATTTCCTAAACTGAAACATTTAATTAGAAACAAATGTTGACCCTCACACCCTCTGACTTCAATTTTTTATTGCATTTTTGGATTTTGGATTTTTTTCATTTTTCAAATTGATGTATAGGCCCGGGCCTATATGGCCTAGTAGTAGCTACGCCGATGTCCTGTCTGTATTATTATATAATATATATGTATACGATCTGTTTTAACGCGTCTCTTTACTGTTAAGTTTTCAGTTAAGACTGATTTCTCAGTTAAGACTGATTTCCAAGAAATAACAAAAATAAAAGTATCAACATGTACATCTACTAATGGTGCGATTTGCGTCACGATCCGAAAAAATGTATAAAAAAAATAATGTAACAAAACACTATTATTTACTATCCGAGTGAAATGTCTTGCCCAAGTACACACCGAAGTGGTGTCAGTAGGGCTCGAACCCGTGATCACAGAATTTAGATTCAGAGTCGCATCGTCACGTTGCGTTATAAATCTTCTCGCCTCTGACCGCTGCGGGTTCGAAACCCACTGGGAGTTCGACTTGTAAGTGAGGAAGTGTCGATTCTTACGGATGGCGGAAGGTGTACAGTATTGGTTCTACCCAGGTAAAGTGGGTGGTCTGTCTCCGCCACAAAAAAAAATCGACCGTCATATTATACAACCTTACATAGTGTTGAAAATGGCGTAAATGACCATACAAACAGAGTAAAGGGACACAACTCATAAACTGTAGTACGGGTGCGTTATATTCAGTTGTTTACCCTTATGAGTACAACGCCCAATCTGTCCAAGCAAGTCCAGGGTAGCGAAACCATTGTGACTTTTTAATCGGTTTCACTGCAAAACATTGTAAACAAAACAAAACTTTCTTAATATTTATATACCCCTTCACAGTGAGCTCTTTCCTCCGCCACAAAAGGTAATTCGAATTATCTATTACTTTCTGAGATTAGCCCCTCGCAAAGTCGTGGAAACAAAAGAAATATATGATCGTGTGCATTTTGGAAGGGCTAATCTCAGAAAGTACAGAATAAACCAAATTGACTTTTGCGGCGGAGAAATACAACTCACAGTGTAACAATATGTGCGCTTTATTTGAACAACTTTCGTTAAATAATAAGAAAGTTACGAAGAAAAACCCTACATGAATCGAGCGCTGTTTACATTTTTTGCCGTGAAACCGATCGAAAAGTCACGTGGTTTCGCCACCCTGAAGTTTTGAACGTATTTCCATTACTAACTATAATACAGATATACTACAGATCAATTTATATATAATATCTGGTTGTCGGGTTATTCTTTCTCTAAATGACTATCCCACTTATTTTGTAAATATGGCTTATATATATTGTTGAGGGACTGATCGATTATATTTTATCCATATTAAATTTTATTAAGCTGAAGTAGAACACCAAAGAAATGAGAGATTTTTTATATGCAAGCCGATCGAACATCCAACTGACGCTGGATTTATAAATCGAAGTGATATATTTTTGAGTTTTGACCGCTTCACAACATTAGGATGTTGCTGTTTTTGTCGTTATTAATGGTGCGGATATATCAGGCTGGATATCAACAATAAATAATATGCAAAAACATCCGCTCGAACTACTCGAATAAGTATCAACAATGATTTTGAAATCTATAAACATTCGGCCTCTTCCCAATTGCCAAAAAAACACTCATAACAGTACAAGTAATAATAGTATACCTCATGTACAAGTAATACTACTATAGCAATTCTTGGGGGAAAAAATCCCAATCTGATTTGTTTGGGGGTTTTTGGTGTGTTTTTTTTAAACAAAAGTGACAGACTTTCCATAGTTTGCATGTTAAAATAAAATATTAAATGAAATACTTGACAGATATTAAACCTAAAACATACATTTAATGAAGTTTTCCCTTAAAAAAACATTCACTTAAATAACAAACATTACATTTTTTTCCCAATTCTGACTATCTCGCGCTTCCTTTTCCCAAAATCAGCAGACCTAGGCCTTTCCCCATTGTTTTAAAAAAAAAACTGCAAATATGCAATTAATATGAAGAAAAACTAATTGGTATAGGTGCAAGTTACAAAAAAATCAGGATTGTCGTGTGTCCCTTTAAAAAAATACACTTTCTGACATAAATACAAGTGTACTTATGACGTGTTTTACACAATCTACAATATTATGCTGGTGACAATGTAGTTTTCATTTGTTAAATGTAAAACAGACCAAGTTTTTTCTACAGAACTTATATGTTTACAATTCGTTACAAATATGTATTAGAATAGTTCAACGCAATTTGTTTTTGCATATTACTGATAGTTTATTATATTGTACCAATAATGTATTAATGTTAAGGTAGAATCGGTGCTTATTTAAATATAAAAATATCTACGCAGATTGCCGTGTGTCCCTTTAACCCGACAATTACGATGTTACCGACGGAGGGAGGCCGGTATACAGTACTGGTTCTACCCATTGTTCTACCCAGAAAAAAATCGACCTTCATATGTGCTAAAAATGACGTAAAACACCATTCAAACCAGTATATATAAAGCTCTTTAACAGATGAATACACAACTCGTGACTCAGTGACCGACGGCGAGTTACAGAGTTATGTATATGTGTCATCACGCATTTTCACCTTTAAGTGTGTTTTTACTTGTTTTCCAGTGATATTTCCATCATATAAATACGTACTAAAGATTGCACGCTCAAACGATCGATATTACTGCGTTATTTATTTATAAATTATTCACCATCTGTCACGTCTGAATGAAATCGATAGACCTTAGTAACTACACTCGTGATACATATAAGACATTTTCCGTCTGACATATTTATCCACAAACTATTACGTATCAGGCTCACACAAAAAAAGGTTTCTGCTCAAAATGTGAGACAGTGCAATAATGGTGGAGTTGTTAGCCCGTAGGATTGGAATACCAAGGTGTCCTGGCCCCGCCTCACCGATATTTAGGACAAATCGGGCTATATACCCGAAATTACCCGATGTAAAAATAATAACTTTTTATTTCCAATCTGCATACCCTGAATCCGGTTGCCTGTCCGGACAAATTGGACTGTCCTGAATCGGAGATTATTGTTCAAGCAAGTTAAGGAACCATAGGCAGTGTACTCGATATAAGAGGAACGTACTCTTCCCGAATTTCTGCTTATCCGTTTCTTCCCTCTGAAGCGTTGTTCGAAATAATCTGTGTTGATGAACCAATAAACAACAAATCAATTCATTTAAAAGTATTCATTAACAGAAATGTAACCGAGGCATTTCTAGAGAGTCTGGTTGCATGTTCGCCCCCACCCCCCACTTCCCAGCTCACCCACCCCCACCCCCACCAACCCATCAACCAATCCTCCCACACACACCACATACACATATCCACCCCCACCACCCACCCATCAATCAAAGCGACTTTTCCTCTAGATACTATAAGTGCAATATCAGTGTTAAGCATGGCCATCTTGTAAGTTGTGATACATTCTCACAAATATACCAAACCAAGGTATATGGGGCGCCGTATTACTTTGTAATACCATTTGGTGATATCACCTATTCGAATCGGTGATATCACTGCTTCGAATAGGTGATATCACGCATTCGAATAGGTGATATCACTGATTCGAATAGGTGATATCACCCATTCAATTTTGAATGAGTGATATCACCCATTCAATTTTGAATGAGTGATATCACCTATTCGAATCAGTGATATCACCGATTACCAATTCAGAAATAAACTCTATATAAATGACTGATCCTATCCAGGGTCCACGTAACTAAATAGACAAACCTTTAAAATCGTCGTCTGTTGCAACATTTGGCAGGTTGTTTCGTCATCAGCATATAATGGCCGGCTTTCATGTTATGGTCGCATCAGCTCTTACAGCAATAGATGCGGACATTTCCCCCTCCCCCACACAGCAGAAGTGGTATACACCCTACCAAACCTACCCCTACAGGGATCGATCCAGAAGATGTGGTACTACTGCCCCCACCCACAACCCAACCCCGCAAAATATAATTACATTTTCTATGCCCTTTCTATTATTTGATACAGTAATTCAAGTTGTAAATAAACACACCCTTCACCAATTACACTGAGACACACAATGGACAGTTATTATTTAATTATTACAACTAACCGTTAGCAATACTATATAAAACACCAGTGACGTATAACGTTCTCCGTGATAATGCTCTTGTGGGGAAGTCTGTATTTTTCTTGTTGTAAAATCGAATAGGTGATATCACTGATTCGAATAGGTGATATCACTGATTCAAAATGAATGAGTGATATCTCACCTATTTGAATGAGTGATATCACTTATTCGAATAGGTGATATCACCCATTCGTTTTGAAAGAGTGATATCACCTATTCGAATTAGTGATATCACTCATTCAAATAGGTGGTATCACCCATTCAATAGGTGATATCACTCTTTCGTTTTGAATCGGTGATATCACCTGTTCGAATCAGTTATATCACTCATTCGAAAAGGTGATATCACTCATTTAAATTTGAATCAGTGATATCACCTATTCGAATCAGTGATATCACGAATTCAAATAGGTGATATCACTGAATTGTATTAAAAAGCAATACGGCGCCTCATATTATAGGTATACCTACGCGAACTACTTAAACAGGATTTCTTAGAATCTACAGCTCCGCTTTCGTACCAATTGGTTAGCATGGACATAGTACAGTATATAGTAGTCAAGTTGTCATGGCATATAAATGGTAACCATGGATAACATATAGATGTGTCCATATCATTATTGGTTATACGATACGTCGACACCTGTATAGGACACACTGTTCACAAAGTACTGATGATATATGCAAAATAAATCAATGTACGCGTATACGCATTCGTTTAGAAACAATAATCAAGTTAAAACATGTTTAACATATACATGTATATAGATATACGTATATTATGTAACGACGGACGACTAGACCGGCAATTGACAATGCGCATATTGCATAAGCAGAACTCTCAAATGCATAATGGCAGGACCCAATCACGTAAAACAAGTATATTTTGGTTCTTCTCATTTTTCAAAGGTGTCACGTGAAAGGCTAGAACCCTTAATACTTGATACTAACTTCGTCTAATGCATGCGAGTGTCGTCATACCGTATCATAGACTCGCACGTATTTGTTTTGCTATTGTGTTCATGTCTTTGGTAACAACAGTGTAATTTGTAGTAGAACCAATAGCATAAATTAATTGAATGGTCATGCAATGTTCTGTTCCGTCTCAATCTCACCGCTGCGGGTTCGAATCCCACTATAGAGCTCGACTTGCAAGTGAAAAGTGTCGATTCTTACGAATGACGGGACGTATACAGTACTGAATCTACCCAGGAACATTGGATGGTCTGCGTCCGCCACGAAAAACACACACCCAATACCGTCATATATAGCCTCAAAGTGCTGAACATTGAAACAATGGTTCCGTGTTTTGAGGATAAATGGGGCCTCCCATCTCTAGCAAAATTGCAATGATTCATGCATACACAATGTATTGCATGGTTTTATTATAACCCTGTTACAGTAATAATCCCCCCCCCACTCCCCCACCTAGTTGTTTGCGTGTGGATCTAATCTTTACACCCCCCCCCCCCCCCACACACACACACCCCCTAGTTGTTTGCGTGAGGATCTAATATTTACTCCCACACTTCTAAAGAACACACGGCACTAGTTATTTTTTCTATCGAGCTAAACTGTCATATTTGCAAATATTTGTATTGGTCAGAGAATATTGTTTTCACATATATTACTAACTGTTGATTGTATTTCACAAAGTATAGTGTTAACCTATGGTTAGAATAACAAAGAAAAATATAAATCTCCAAAATTGTCATACGTTTAAGACATGGACTTGAAAGGGACACACGGCAATCTAGATTTTTTTAAAGCTCACGACGTTCCGTTTGTTTTTCAACATAATTTGCATTTGTTCAATCATTAATATTATTTATGAAAATGGATTAAAGCAGTGTGTCTTTGCGAATTATTAACTGTTGGTTATATTTCACCAATAATATAGAGGGAAAAAACATGTTAGAATAAGACGGGAAAAAATAAAAAATCTCATATGCAAGTAGGTTTAAAGTCAAATGCTACTGGATAAATAAAATGTGACTCTAATTGCAATGCTCGATAAACACTTCAATATTGCCGTTTGTCCCTGTAATTATGCAGTTTAAAGGAGGGAGGGTGTGGGTTGTGGGTGGGGTGGGGTGGGGGGGTGAGGGGAGGTGGGTGGAGTGGGAGTGGGTTTGGGGGTGTAACATCTCATTGAAAATAGATGTATTATCTTGATACCGGTTTAAAATGTTTATATCCAGTGACGTGGCTTAAGTATGCCTCAATAAGCGCGTAATATATTGGGTACCAATAACTCATAGGTTATTAAAAAGTATAACGCATGCGTTATATGTAGACGATTTTTAATAATGGGTTAGTTTGTGGAGATTTTTTTCAAATCACATACCTTAGTCTTAAGGTAAAGTGAAGAATTAAAAGAATACTGTATAATACAGATTAGTTTTTTATTTGGTCTGATGTACACATTATTATACATGTTAAAGGGAACATACAGATTAGTTTTTATCTGGTCTTGGGTACACATTAGTATACATGTTAAAGGGGACATATTGAACTATACAGGTGATATTGATCACACAGACGCAAACACTTGAGAATTGTCTGCATTTATTAATAAGTATTTTTCAAGTACTAATCATTGGGACCCTGCTTTAATTAGACTAATATACTATATCACTCCCTGACTATATACACAATAGTTTTCTTCTAGAAAAACCGACCTACATACTGCTTACATGCTGTAGGGTTACACCACACTTTTAATTGGATGTTATAGTCGCACCAACAGCTAAGGTCACATATGGCGACTTTCCAGCTTCCATTGGTGGAGGAAGACCCCAGTTGCCCCTCCAGGTAATTTTTGTGCACAGGTGAGCAACTGGTTAATTAGAATCGTGAACGTTTTGTAAATATTCCAAGATTTCAAGTCAGAGACTCATAACCACAAGGACAGAGCTGTATGGTCTGTGTAATTTGTATGAAGCTGTCATCGTTGCCATAGTACCATGCATGCGAGTGAATTATTTATAGCATGGGGATCAATACAGATCACTTATCATAATTAGTAATTACAATGACAATGTAATTATGGATATCAAGTTCTCATATGGACCTTCATATTAACTACATACTAATATATCCACGGTTCTTATATAGTACACCAGTAACGTAGGCATGTATTCTGAGTCGCAACAGGTGCGACAGAGGGTGACCGGGTGTGGGGTGGGGTGGGGGGGGGGGGGGGTTCACGGCGAGGTCACGGTATGGCATAGCACCCTCATATATGTATTGGCATATACTGTTGTTGTATGACATGACGCGCTTGGTAAATATTCTTGACCTAACCCCAACCTCCAAAACGCACCTGAGAAAATGTCTTATATGCAGTTATTTACACCTGTTGTCTTGTACACATGCAGGTAATTCACCTCAAAATACACATACATGCATAGTGGTGTGCATTGTTAATCAATGTTCTCATTTTCTGACATCTACATAAAAAGAAGAATGTTTTATTACCTTGAATTTTATGGTTTCCCGGCTATTTCCTAATCTACCAAATAGTGTAAAATGGGTTAAGCCGCCATGTTGTGTATTATTTAACTAGATCGATGAATGTCTAAATTTAGATTAATGTAGGGGAGGTAAATCGTGTATTACATATATACCGTATGCATACGGAATTTTCTATATAAAAACAGGACCCGTCTGTCCCTGATAATAATAAAATAATAAAAATGACTCATTTACAATAAATTTAATATTCTAACGGAATAAAAGTAAACCAATACACGTTCAATGTGAAAGGAGAAATATGTTCATTTACAAAATTACAGGCATTAAAAACTAGAATAAAACCAAGACTAATCAGAGAGAAAGAAAGATCAGAGCATTTAAACTGCTATATAAGCATATCCATCTTGACTCGTGTCTCCAGGTTGCCCTCGTTGGTTTTCTGCGGTTGTCGGATCTTGTAAAAGTTGCCAATCTGAACCCGTTTGTCCTTCTGGGTCGTCCATTCGGAGTGAGAGATACGGTTAAGACTAAACCTGTGGATGTTAAACGGTAGAGAATTATGTATAAACAAGACATGTCACCAGTAAGTGACAAATGACCTCGAAACTGTTGACTCATTTGACCTTTGACCTCCAAGTATGACCTTGACCTTTGAGGTACGAACCCAATTCTTGCAGACGACACACCTTCTCTTTATGGTTAACATTTGTGAGAAGTTTCATGGAAATTCATTCAATCGACGAGTTTTCTTAGAAATTCCTCAATACTAAAATATGCCAACTAAATTAAAATTATGTTGACATCCTATTAGCATTACCACTACAAATAAGTTCGCAATTATTTTTTTCGAAATAGTTAAAGTTAACATTTAGCGTTGAGTTACAGTTACTTGAATTTCAAACAATATTCGATTAAAAGGGAGGTAATTTAGGATTATCCATGTTTCATTTTGTTATAGACGGAACATCTGAAATAAATGGGTCAAACTTTTATGTTTATTTTATATTAGTTACTACCAATTTTAAGAAGTTTATATCTTTAAGCGGACGTCGATTCATGTTATGTCTTTTATCACCACATATCATGTTTTCATATACGATTAAGGGAGGGTAATTCTCAAAAGATGTAACAATGTAAACAAAAAATAAATATTTCACAGACTATCTGTCAAAATAAAATACTGATCACACAACTATTAAAATACTGATCACACAACTATTCTAAAACATATTCAAAATAAGAAAATTAGTTAAGATACAAAAGTGAGAAGTTAGGAGTTTTTTCCATGTATTCACAAGCCATCTGTATGTAACTACAGCGCCTATTCACAATGATCGGTCAAAACGACCGACATGCGGATGCAAAGCCAAAAATGGCGGAAAATAATAACACGTTTGCTGGTACTAAAATATTTCACTTTTCAGACTCTTGTTTCTAAGACAAGCAGGAGAACAACCCAGATAGTTCCTCTCTAATAGAGCACCACTTCAAGTGGTGTTCTTCTTTCGAAGAACTTCGCGAACTTTTTGAATTGGTTTTGGGGCGCAACAACAGTTTATATGGCGCGAAACAGGAATGAACATACCAGGCTCATTTTCCATAAACATTGAGATAGCATACGTAGAATGAGCCTAGAAGGGGTCACGTTCCCACATTGACACACACAGAGCGTAACAAAAAAAGACAAAAAAACATGAAGTGGGTTCCTAAACCTCGGGCCCTAACGGGATTTGCAATGGTCCTGTTCTACACCCGGTAATCACATGGGGCCATATAACAAGTTTATAATGACACATCTACACATAAATAGTTTAAAATCTAAATTTGTAGAAGTTTATGAAAATTTTTTCGACTTTTTATCCTTCAGAATCTAAAATTGATGAAACATTTAGAGACAATGTAGAGACAATGTTTTTTTATGTTCCTGGGTACACTTTCGACAGACGCGACAGAAACATTCAAGGTGGCGGAGTATGTATTAATTAACGGCTTAGAAAATACTACTGAAAATAACGGAATTATCATGATTATGCTCATGAATCGTATCATTATGCACACTGTAAGTTCTACGGATGGATGCACTTGCGACCCATCTTCAGTGACCTATTGACCTATTTATTAATATTATTTCTTCGTCTTCTATATTATATATGTGTTTGTTTGTTTGTTTGTTTGTTTGTGTGTGGGCTTTACGTCATTTTTCAACACATGTAAGGTAATATATGACGGTCGATTTTTTGTGGTGGAGGCAGACCACCCACTTTTCCTGGGTAGAACCAGTACTGTACATCTCCCACCATGGACTGGAGAAACTAAAATAAAGGAATTTAAGCGAGAAGACCCATTATCAAGGTTTGATCTCCTTTGAACGTGGCACAACACTCTCTTCCACAACCATACACTATGCATAGTACTGTAGGTACACATGGGTATAGTAATTGTAAAGAGACACATGGCAATCTTGATATTGTTTTCAAACCTCGTGCTTAGCTTTTCTACATAAGTTGCATATTGCAAGTCGTTATTAAAACTGTTTGAATAGTTCGAACAAATTATTCATTTTGTTGCACCATTAGTTTATGTATGGTGGAATAACGACGTTACGCTCCCTATTTGTATTACCCTATAATATTAAATTATAAGCAAGCCGGTTTCACTTCAAAACTATATTGGATTAACAGATCGAGATGTAATTTAACAATTAATACATTCTCCAATAGTGCCGTGTGTACCTTTAAAGCTTCTACAATTTAGAATTACACTAAAATCTTGTTGACTATTTCAGATCCCAAATCACAGCCGAAGGTTTACTCTGAAATGCATGGGGTATTTACGGTGGCATAGAGGTGACATGTGCACTTTTTTTATTTTATTTCGATTTTCTTTCTTTTTTTATTTTCAAAATAAAAAAATCCAAACGTAAAGTTCGTTTTCCAGGATTCTTTTATTTTGAAAAAAAAAAATTCCTATAAAACGAACTTTTACGGTGGCATAGAGGTGACATGTGCACTTTTTTATTTTA
>JAWPHD010009470.1:0-27500 GCA_037043455.1 Cyrtodaria siliqua | reverse complement strand
AAAATATATGTGTGAGAGGATTTACTTATTGTTGTGCTCAATCATAATAACAGTGAAATTGGATATTTGGACTAAACCGGAAACATTGGAAATTAATTTAGACTGAAAGGACAATTAACATTTGGATTAAAGAGACACTTACTGTTTTGGATTTAAGGGAAACTTTCGAATGTGAATTAAAGGAACATTGGATAATTGTATTTGAACTTAATTCAACTAGAATTATCACTGAAAGTGATTAATACCCCCACAATACCGCCTTGTCACATAAACATGGCAACCACAAGAAAACAATCGTCTAGTTTAAACATATTTATTTCCAATAAATGTACATGGAAATGGGGTCGGGCCACAAGTTATTACAACATCAGAAATCCGGCCATCCTGCTATAAAATATTCATACAATTTAGACAATGGCAAACAAATTATTTCAACTACAAAATATGAAATAAACAGGGAAAAAAATGAGAGAGAGAGAGAGAGAGAGAGAGAGAGAGAGAGAGAGGGTGAGAGGAGAGGATAGGAGAGGAGAAGAGAGAGTTTTCAATATTGTTACTGATCAGGGAAGAAGAATGTGCGTGTTACAGCGTTCAAGTCAAAGGTGTATAAGTGTAATAAAAAGAGACATGGTCACGAAGAGGATGCATTATATATTGTTTAAATTTAATACAAACCCAAATTAGCAGGTTCCTCAGAGTTGACTGTAGCATTTTTTTGGCAAATTCTAAGTTGAAAAGGGGCCATAACTCCATCAAAAATTGGTGGTTTGTAACCAAAGTCGAATTTGACCTGTATTTTATGGTCTTAAACCCGTGTAATAAAAAATATTTAAATCCGTCGACCTTTTCATGAGTTATCGTCCGGACACCGTTTTTTGGGCAAATTGTAAGTTGAAAAGAGGCCATAACTCCGTCAAAAATTGGTGGTTTGTTACCAAAGTCGAACTTGCCTTGTATTTTATGGTGTTATACCCGTGTACCAAATATTATTTAAATCCATCGACCCTTTCGTGAGTTATCGTCCAGACACCGGTTTTTGTGCAAATTCTAAGTTAAAAAGAGGCCATAACTTCGACAAAAATTGGTGGTTTGTAACCAAAGTCGAACTTGACCTGTATTGTATGGTCTTAAACCCGTGTACCAAAAATATTTAAATCCGTCGACCCTTTCATGAGTTCTTGTTCGGACACCGTATTTTGGGCAAATTTTAAGTTGAAAAGGGGCCATAACTCCGTCAAAAATTGGTGGTTTGTAACCGAAGTCGAACTTGACTTGTATTTTATGGTGTTATACCCATGTACCAAATATTATTTAAATCTATCGACCCTTTCATGAGTTATTGTCCGGACACCGTTTTTTGGGAAAATTCTAAGTTGAAAAGGGGCCATAACTCCGTCAAAAATTGGTGGTGTGTAACCAAAGTCGAACTTGACTTGTATTTTATGATGTTATACCCATGTACCAAACATTATTTAAATCCATCGACCCTTTCATGAGTTATTGTCCGGACACCGTTTTTTGTGCAAATTCTAAGTTGAAAAGAGGCCATAACTCCGTCAAAAATTGGTGGTTTGTAACCAAAGTCGAACTTGACCTGTATTTTATGGTCTTAAACCCGTGTTCCAAATATTATTTAAATCCATTGACCCTTTCATGAGTTATCGTCCGGACACCGTTTTTTGGGCAAATTCTAAGTTGAAAAGGGGCCATAACTCCGTCAAAATTGGTGGTTTGTAACCGAAGTCGAACTTGACTTGTATTTTATGGTGTTATACCCGTGTACCAAATATTATTTAATCCATTGACCCTTTCATGAGTTATTGTCCTGACACCGTTTTTTTGGGCAAATTCTAAGTTGAAAAGGGCCATAACTCCGTCAAAAATTGGTGGTGTGTAACCAAAGTCGAACCTGACCTGTATTTTATGGTCTTAAACCCTTGTACCAAAAAATATTTAAATCCGTCGACCCTTTCATGAGTTATCGTCTGGACACCGTTTTTTGGGCAAATTCTAAGTTGAAAAGGGGCTATAACTCCGTCAAAAATTGGTGGTTTGTAACCAAAGTCGAACTTGACTTTACTTTTATGGTGTTTTACCCGTGTACCAAATATTATTTAAATCCATCAACCCTTTCAAGAGTTATCGTCCGGAAACCAACAGACCGACCGACGGACGGACGGAACGACAAGCTCACTCCTATATAAGTTTGTGGGGGTATACAAATTGGATATTAATGAAAAACTGGATTTGTGTATTCTGTGAGTGAATATATGTAAATAAATTTGTTAATTATATTTTTGTGTTGCTGGTTTTGTTTCCTTTCTTGTTACATTTTACACGTAACACTTAAATGAAACATTTTATGGACAGAACTCGTATTAATAGCGTATGCATTGCTCTAAAAATGAATATAAACCCACCTTGAAGTTGGATAATAGGCGAGGTGACCTCTTATCAAACTTTTCAACGTCTTAGAAAGTGGCAGAACTCGTTCTTCCGGAAACTTGATCTCCTTCGATGCATTCTCGATAATGTCGCTTCTGATCACACCGAGAGGCAAGCGTCCAACACACATGTAGTAGAGTAAGGCGCCTAGCGACCAAATGTCGGCAAGTCTGGGGTTGAACGGAACCATAAGGAGCACTTCCGGTGCTTGATAACCTAGGAAATAACATGGTATACTAGACTATTGTTTGGAGCTTGTTTCAGCCAAAGTTTTTTTTGATCTTTCAGACAAAATTCATCTCGTACCTAAATAAGTTGTACATCAGTGAAACAGACATTTTTAGTGGTATATAAAAAATACATTACTTTTCAAAATCGGTTGAGAAATAGAAATTGCATGTACGAAAGCTGTTTTTGATGGGTCATTTTCAATGCACAATTCTGCTGCATGAACAATTTGAAAAATGTTGTTTTTTTAGATTTTTTATCCAAAAATGTTTTTAAATTGTTGGATATTAGTAATTTAAGAAACCCTGACAGTTTTATAGCAAAATATGAAGGATTACTGAAGTTATTTGAAATTTCTTAATTTTCTGCTGTCCCACCAGCAAGGAATTTACATAGGAAAAGACCCATCAAAAAATCCTTTTGACTGTAAAATATTTATTTCTCAACCGATTTTCAAAAGTGATGTAGTTTTATTTACTACTAAAAATGCCAGTTCTAATGATATTATAACTGATCATTTAAATTGCTCAAGTTACTGCAGAAAAACCTTTGGCTGAAACAATTGAATTGAATGTTGTTTAACGGCTCATCAACACAGTATAGGTTATTTAGAGCCGCCCCAGAGAGAGGGGAAGGATACATAGGAATCCGGGAACCTGCCCTACTCTTATTATCGAATAGATTCCTATGGTTCTTTAACGTGCTCGGAGGATAGACCGATACACGGGACCGCCCGGCTTACGTCCCCATCCGAAGGACGAGGCTAAGGATAAGTGTCTTGCCCAAGAACACACCGACGGAACTCAGTGGCACCACGGAGGATTGAACCCGGGGCCTCCGGTTACAAATCCGCCGCGCTACCGACTGCGCCACGCCAGCCCATTGGCTGAAACAAGCGCCCCAAACAATAGTAATGCTGTAACGTTTATGAATATAATATGAATGGCAAGCCAATATACATTTTCATTATATTTTCAAATTTAAAGTGGGTATGTGAGGTTTTTCGGATATAGGGGTCCGAATTAAAACTGACACGTAATGATGTTTATTTTCCTAAAGGGCCAAAACAAAATGAATGGACCTACAAATGACCATTCTGTACTGATATATTTGCTCCAGGGTTAATTTAAGCATTATACGCACTGTTTCATTCAAAATCTAAGGCAAATTCAATTTTTAAAACTTAACAACATGATGTTAACACCATATTGTAATTGATGTGAAATTGTAATCAGGAATTGTATTTTTGAATGTATGAGTTCTTCAAGAATAAAACTGACGTGCCCTTTTTAATTAGGTGAAGCAGTGTGCGCCTCCACCCCAATCCCAGCAACTGTATTTGACCAAATATATCGCCAACAACAGCCAAATGTTACAACATATGTACACCGTTTCCAAACCTACCGACGACGAGGTATATACACTGCTCAAACATATTAATGGATTGCTTGTCGATTTATGGTTACGTGTTAAATGCACCATTTTGACGGCCCGGCTTTTCCTAAATGCCTTTCTGTACAAACGCGTTTTTTATGCCAAATGCTTATCAAGACATTAAACTTTTATTGTAAATCAGAATCACAGTGAGTCATTCCAATCCTGTGAAGTACCATAGCCAAAAACCACAGACATATTAATAAACAGATAGGAAACTTCTTATCTTAACCAATGAATTAACCAAAATATCACGTGGCACCTTAACTTTTCCTTCTATCTCCTCTCTTAATTATTCACTGATTTTGATGAGAATACATTCAAACGATTCATAGTGAATAGCAAAATGGTATTATAATAATTTATGTTAATTTTGAAAATAAGAAATTGTATAAAATTATGTTTAAAGTTAAAAATGTCACCATTTTTCGCTTTTCTCTTAAAAATCAAGGTTTTGACGTAGTCAAAGTTTCCGTCAAACTACTTTTTTGCTCTAAATGTAAGAGAAAGAAAAATACTATCATTGGAAAGAAAATTAAATTTGTGATGGTATTTGGCATGAATGAAACTTGTATCTATAAAACTCTTCAAAATATGAGTGTTTAAAATTGGGAAATAATTTGTGAAATTTTCGCACTGTGCCACGTGAAATTTAGATAATTTTCGTAGTGTCCAATCTATTTGTTATTAGGTCTGTGCAAAAACGTGTAATTTGTTTTCTCCAAAAATACAATTTTTTACTGAAAGTCTTTAAAATTCTGGTATGGAAATGGAATACATTTCTTTATTTAATATTCTAGCATTCATGTGTTAAGGTTAAGGACATATTTCGAGCCTATTTGAGCCTATTTGGTGTGAAAAGGGAGTGTGGGTGTGTGGGTGGGTGGGGGTGGGGGGGGGGGGGGCAACTGTAAATCACTGTTAGCCATGCTATTTCATGAGCAAAGTGTGATATTCAATTTTTCTTCAGATTATGAGGTCCACCCAATAAAGCATTTGTGACCAGTACACATAATAACGCATTAAAGAATGTTGTATATGTATTGTGTTGGGCTCCGAAAAAAATTAAGAACTACCAGATAAGTTTTGTATTTAAAAGCTAAATTATGAACATATATTTCTTCATTAAAGTAAATTACAAAGTGTTGTTAAGCTATTCTTACCCTCAATATAGCAATGCTATACCAAGAGCGGGCCCCAATTTATATATTTAATGGCTAAACACAGAAATCCACATGCTTCGTTTTAGTTGCAGCAGGGATAAAAAGTGACTTTTTGGAGAAAATGAAAAATTTACAAATGTTTGTCCATGACACTTCACAGGATCGGAATGACTGTAATTCTGATTTGCAACAAAAGTTTAATGTCTTGATAAGCATTTGTACAGAAAGGCATTTAGGAAAAGCCGGGCCGTCAAAATGGTGCATTTAACACGTAACCATATGGAAAAACGACAAGTAATCCGTTAATATTTTTGAGCAGTGTATATAACTTACATATTTTGAGAATCCTAACTCTGTAGACACAATATAGCTTTAACTAGAGCGGCGAATTAAGAGTTACCAACTCATAATTCATTTTAAACCTTTACTTTTAATCGGCACATATACATTATTATATTATAAGACCTTTGTTCAGCAGTCTTGTAGTTTAATTTTGCCATTATTTGGCGGGTTAGTTACGGGGCACCATAAACTCTTCATGCTCACCTGAGGATCCGCACTCGTCTTCACACAGTGCGTCATGGCCGCAGAACTTGACCGCATGACCGAAATCCGTCAGTTTGAGAACATTGTTCTGGGCGATTAGAATATTCTGAAGACAGATGTCACGATGGGCGAATCCCTGCAAGTGAATATATTCCAATGCGTTCAGGATCTGGCGGAAGTACCGACGTGCAACGCCCTCTGTCAGAAATCGAGCATCCTTGAAGAAATATTAAAACATATTGAACAATTTCTTATCAATAAAACTTGTTTTAATCGATAATGAAGTTATGAAGACCATTTATTGTCTATGGTGTGTGGGTGTCGATGAACAGACCGCCCTAGTTCCGGGGTGGGGAGTACCTCCCGTTTTTGTATGTGTGTGTGTGTGTGTGTGTGTGTGTGTGTGTGTGTTTTACCGTCATATAATGTCGTTTCCAAAGCAAACCGATTACAAATACTATAATAACATCTCCAGATGTCGATCTTATTAAAGGCGATTTGCAAGAGTGGTGGGTGTCAATCCAATTCTCGTAGTATGCTTCCTTATGAAATGTACATACGAACTGAAATAAGCCTCATAACATATTTGGTTTAATTTTTGTTAAAGAAACTAACCCGCCAAATAACGGCAAAATGACACTACAAAACCGTTTATCAAAACTCTATTCAGGTGTTCAGGTTATATTATAATGTATATCTGCTGATTAAAAGTATAGATTTGTCATGGGTTCTTAAAATACCCGTGACAGAATATGCGTAAAATATGAGTTGGTAACTTTTTATTCAACGATCCAGTTTTGGGCTTTGGCATGACTGGTTTCGAAGCCGTTTATATTGTGTCTATAGAGTTTGTATTCCTAAAATATGTATATATAGTCTATGTATATATATACCATGTCGTCAATAGGTTTAGAATTGTAAAATTTAGCTGTTGTTGACGGGGTAGCTACTTTAGTGAAAATGCTTGGTCTGGCTAGTTTGTTTTTGTTGCTAAATCATAAATATTATTTAAAACGTGGTTTCTATTGCAAACTGTTTTACATATAATTCAAATAACGTGAACTTCGACCACAAAACAAGAATTTGTATGAGCCGTAAAGCATCTTATGAATTAATATTAAAGATTTACACAACAAAAACTACTTTTCCAGACCAAACTATTTCATTAACACTACTTCAGTTAGACGGATCATGGGCTAGATTAATGATCATGGGGCTAGTTTAATGATCATGGGGCTAGTTTAATTATCATGGGGCTAGTTTAATGATCATGGGGCTAGTTTAATGAGCATGGGGCTAGTTTAATGAACACTTTGATGGCTGTATTCGCATTTGTGTATTTTGGTTGACACTCATACTTCTAGATCGCTTCTAGTCCCTTTAACCACGAACATTAAGGTAGCTATCCCGCCAACAACAGCCAAATTTTACAACATACGTCACGGAGCACGTCGTTTGTGTGCTATGACGTTGCCTTGAAAACCAACAGCAGCCTACAGTTATATGAATTGAATGTTGTCTAACGGCTCATCAACACAGTTTAGGTTATTTAGAGCCGCCCCAGAGAGAGGGGAAGGATACATAGGAATCCGGGAACCTGCCCTACTCTTATTACCGAATAGATTCCTATGGTTCTTTAACGTGCTCGGAGGATAGACCGATACACGGGACCGCCCGGTTTACGTCCCCATCCGACGGACGAGGCTAAGGGAAAGTGTCTTGCCCAAGAACACACCGACGGAACTCAGTGGCACCACGGAGGACTGAACCCGGGGCCGCCGGTTACAAATCCGCCGCGCTACCGACTGCGCCACGCCAGCCCACAGTTATAAATGATGAAAAATGCTATATAACAAACGTATTGTTATTTAATTAGATTATTTTATTAGTCATGGCTTGCGTTAAATAAAAAGTTTACTGCATTGTTGGATAATCATGTTTTATAAGTATACAGCAGTTCCGGGAAGAGATCATATGAATTCGATCGAGTTTAGCATAAATATTTAAAGTATTTAGAAAACAAATAGCATAGGCATTCTAAAAGACATACGTATTGAACATATATCGGTATTTTTAATTTATTAATATAGTATATGTTTTGAAGAGAATATGTACGATTTTAAAAAAGTTTAAGTTTTGTATTTCTCCTGGTGCAATATTTATAAAATTTCATAATTGTAATTTTGGAGTACCAGTGACAATGCTTCTTTAGTTTTATATATTTTTGCCGACGATTTTCCTTTCATTTAACCATTCCCGAAATGCAGTTATGAAATAAAGACGCACGTTTTGGACTGCTCCGTAGATGGGTTTCTCGCCCTGTTAGGTCATTCAAGACATGGTATCGATTTTTTGTTTCAAACATTTGATTTCTTGAAATCCCAAAACTGGAGCGTCGAACTGAGAGTTACCAACTCATCATTTTACGCCTATTCAATCACGAGTAATTTAAGAACCTGTGAACTAAACTTTTCTTTTAATCGGCACATATGATCTAAACATATGGCTAGAGTTTTGATAAGCGGTTTTGTAGTGTAATTTTGCTGTTATTTGGAGAGTCAGATTTTTTTAACTGTGAACATTTCGCCTAAAACTGGTCTAATGTAATATTACCAACAAATATACCATACACATCAATCTCTCTACATACACTAAAATAACCCCGCGTTTATAATAATAGAGATAGGTACCAACTACATATAACACATATAGTGAACTGGTTCCTTTCTCTTCAACAGGCCGCTAACGTACCTGAACTTTAACCAGCTGTTCCAATGTCCCGTTTTCGCAGAACTCCATGACGGTGCCTACTCGTCCCTGGTAGCTGATATTACTAATCCAGGCCACAATATTCGCATGATGACCTAGCTGCCTCTGGATAGTCATTTCGTCCATCATATCCGTTAAGCTCCGATTTCTTCGTTTCTTCCCGCTATTAAGTTTCAGCACGACTGGCACGGTTTCACACTCGCGATAATGGTGGAGCTGGTGCAAATTTTGAGCGAGTATGATGGTGCTTGATCGCCCTTTGGCGATAACTTGGAGCGGTTTGTAGCCTAGTAGCTCTAAGTCGACTATTATCCCGTCGTAATACAAGTTACCGGTGCGTATGGGCCGTTGGGGGAATTTACTTAACGGCAATGGGTATTTGTTTGTCCATGAATCGCCAAATTCGCAGGCTTGTTGGCATACCTCATAATGTTTTCGATCGCCGCGTTCAGTTTCATCTACATATTCGTTTGATACAAACGACACAAATTGGTGTGTGGACGGATTGCCAAAATCGCCACTTGGAGAGCCGGTCGGAGCTTTCAAAAACGTTTTAGAAGCGAGAACGCCGCTAACCTGGATCGAATCTTGCGTATTTTCGTCACCACCTACATGTGGTTCCATTTTTCTACGCTTAGTTTTCGGTTCAAGACTCATTTTGCGGGCATGTTACGCAAGGAATTTCTAAGAAAAACGAAGCACGTTTAGAAATTGCGGTGCGAACTCCCCCTTGTAGAAACGTCTTGACAACGACGTCGTGACCACCGGAAACGCGTCGAATCTCGCGCGACTATGAAAACTTGATAAATAAGAATTTCACGGTTACATATTAGACACGTCAGAACTTGAAGCTAATGCCGGTTTTACGGGCTTTGCGCTGTTTACAATTATTTGTATGTTGTTGAATAATCACGAAATATACAATGTAATAAATCAAAATAAAGAGCATTCCTTTATCTATCTGATTATTATATTACTGATTCATCTTCTGATAACATGAAGGTCAGCTAAGACTTTAAAAAGTCTCCGTCATGAAACAAACGCGTGTAGAGATGTAACAGAAAATATCAAGTGCATGATGTGATATAATAAATTGTTTTAGGGTGAAAACGGCGCCAAATCATTTTATTGTTTTGTGACGTTGACGTGTACACAGACGTATATAACTTTATATAAAATATTACGGGTACTGTACGCAATAAAAATCAGCTTAGATCCAACACAACATGAACATACAATGGTATCAAAGGCTTTACTTAGATCCAACACACAACATGAACATTTAAAGGTATCAAAGGCCTTACTTAGATCCAACACAACATGAACATATAAAGGTATCATATGCCTTACTTAGATCCAACACACAACATGAACATACAATAAAAGCAAAGGCCTTACTTAGATCTAACATACATGAACATACAATGTTATCAAATGTCTTACTTAGATCCAACACACAACATGAACATACAATAAAATCAAAGGCCTTACTTAGATCTAACACACAACATTAAATATAAAGGTGTCAAACGCCTTACTTAGATCCAACACACAACATGATCATACAATAAAATCAAAGGCCTTACTTAGATCTAACACACAACATGAACATACAATGTTATCAAATGTCCGACTTAGATCCAACAAACAACATGAACAAACAATGGTATCAAAGGCCTTACTTAGATCCAACACACAACATGAACATACAATGTTATCAAATGCCTGACGTAGATCCAACACACAACATGAACATACAATAGTATCAAAGGCCTGACTTAGATCCAACACACAACATGAACATACAATGTTATCAAATGCCTGACTTAGATCCAACACACAACATGAACAAACAATGGTACCAAAGGCCTTACTTAGATCCAACACACAACATGAACATACAATGTTATCAAATGCCTGACGTATATCCAACACACACCATACAATAGTATCAAAGGCCTGACTTAGATCCAACACACAGCATGAACATACAATGTTATCAAATGCCTGACTGAGATCCAACACACAACATGAACAAACAATGGTATCAAGTGCCTTACTTAGATCCAACACACAACATGAACATACAATGATATCAAGTGCCTTACTTTAAATCCAACACACGACATGAACATACACTAGTATCAAGTGCCTTGCTTAGATCCAACACACAACATGAACATACAATGGTATCAAGTGTCTTACTTTAAATTCAACACACGACATGAACATACATGATTCTCACGTATAGCCGCCGCTAAAACATGCGTTGGTTTGCCATTTTCTTGATAATTTTTACCAAATTACAGTTCCTTATACGTATCTTCGTTGTTTGCTTTGTTTGTGTGGTGTTTTGCTTCATTTACAACACATGCAAGGTTATATATATGACAGTCGATTTTTTGTGGTGGAGGCAGACCACCCACCTTTCCTGGGTAGAACTAGTGATGTACACCTCCCGCCATCCGTAAGAATCGACACGTATCTAACATCATATGCAAAATGTCGGGTTGCTGTGACCTACTTGTGAAGAAATATAGGTCACGTCGGGTCTCCGCTACAACATATGTATCTTGCTCCTTTCTTGCAGGATTTTCACCAAACTCCACCAGAATATTTCTTATATTTATCTAACAGCATGAGCAAAATGTCGTGTAATATAGACCACATCCATTCTCCGTTACGACATGTGTATCTAGCTTCTTTCTTGAAGGACGTTCACCAAACTTCTTCACAATGTTCCTTATATGTATTTAAAATCATGTACACAATTTCGGGTCGCTGTGACCTACTTCAGACGAAATATAGGTCACGTTTGGTCTCCGTTACGACATGCATCTATTTCTTCTTTCTTGAGGAATTTCACCAAACTTCAGTACAATGTTCCGTATATGCATCTAAGATCATGTGCACAATTTCGGATCGCTGTGACCGACTTCAGACGAAATATAGGTCACGTTTGGCCTCCGCTACGACATGCGTATCTTGCTTCTTTCTTGAGGATTCTCACCAAACGTCTGTACAATGTTCCTTGCATGTGTCCAACATCATGTGCAAAAGGTCGGGTCGCTGTGACCTACTTTATACGAAATATACGTCACGTCCTGTCTCTGCATCTTGCTTCTTTTTTGCAGGATTTTCACCAAACTCCACCAGAATATTCATTATATGCATCTAGCATCATGAGCAAAATGTCTCGTCGCTGTGATCTACTTCGAAGAAATATAGGTCACATCCAGTTTCCGCTACGACATACGTGTCTTGCTTCACCAACCTTCACCACATTGTTCCCTATATGCATCTAACATCATGTGCACAATTTCGGTTCGCTGTGACCCACATTTGACAAAATATAGCTATGACGTGGGTATCTTGCTCTTTTTTAAAGGATGTTATTTTGGTGTTGTTGTTGTTGTTTCTGGTTTTACTTACTGTTGTTTACATTGCAAGAATTATATTTTAAAACATATTATTAGCGAATATTATTATTATTGTTTAACTTACGCAATGTTGAGAAACCCCAACCAAAACAAAATATTGTATATTGGTTGAATAGACGAGATACTGGATACTGAGATATTAATTATAAACTGTTTAAATCCAGGGGCGGATCCAGGATTTCAGCTTAGGGGGGGCGTAAGATTTTGGTCAATTTTCGGGTCCGTCTCTAGCCCCATAAAACGGTTGCGGTAGTGCATTGACAGGGTAAAAAAGTCCGTTTTCAAATAAAAGGATTTAACAATGTGTTAATTAAACCACTCATTAGCCATTATGCGTCGAGCGAGCGATAAAATAATTATACTGAGGGAGTGGATCGAAATTGTTTGATATTTTATCTACAGTAACATGGACATACATGTATGAATAAAAAAGTCCGTTTTCAAATAAAAGGATTTAACAATGTGTTAACTAAACCACTCATTAGCCATTCTACTTGAGCGAGCGACGCGAGCAAGAATTTTTTTTATACTGAGGGCGTGCAACGAAATTGTTTGATATTTCATCTACAATAACATGGACATATACATGTATGAATAAAAAAAAGTCCGTTTTCAAATAAAAAGATTTAACAATGTGTTAATTAAACCACTCATTACATTATGCGTCGAGCGAGCGAGAACATTTTTTATACTGAGGGTGTGCATCGAAATTGTTTGATATTTTTACCTACAGTAACATAGACATACATGTATGAATAAGAAAGTTCGTTTTGAAATAAAATGATTTAACAATCTGTTAATTAAACCACTCATTAGCCATTATGCGTCGAGCGAGCGAAGCGAGCGAGAAAAAAAAATTATACTGAGGGCGTACAACGAAATTTTATCTACAGTAACATGGACATACATGTATGATCCGGAATTTTAGTGGGGCGCGCGCCGGGTGCGCCCCCCCCCCCCCCCCCCCCCCCACCCTGGATCCGCTAGTGAAATCTGCTTACAGTATCTGATTGATCCAGCTGATCCACAGCAAACCTGATTGAAAGTTCAAACCGAAACTTGATTGAGGGTATTTATAGACAAATACGTTGAATGAAATTCTACCCATTCAACGTATTTCATTCAACGTATTTGTCTATAAATACCCTCATTACCCATAGGATAGTACTTCTATTTCTTTTCCCCCCGTTCCCTCTCTATCTACCTACCATTCTCGCGTACATTCGAACACTATCCTTCTTTCTGTTCGAGTAATCGGTAGAGTTAGTTGCTAGTAATCGGTAGAGTTAGTTGCTGGCAATTGTAGAGTTAGTTGCTGGCAATTGTAGAGTTAGTTGCTGGAAACTGTAAATGAAAATTATATTGTTAAAAAACTAAAAAGGAAACCAAACATACAGCATAAATGGGAAATAAAGTAAGTGATTTTGTTTAGAGTTATTAGCATTATTTTCATTTGTTAATTTTAATATCAAGTTTTAAAAAAATAAGAATATTAAACACATGGGAATGTTGAAGTTGTAACAAGAGTCCGATACACAAGCTACTGTAGGAGAACTCTGTAGTCCGATACACAAGCTACTGTATGAGAACTCTGTAGTACGATACACAAGCTACTGTATGAGATCTCTGAAGTACGATACATAAGCTGCTATATACTGAGATCTCAGAAGTACGATACACAACCTGCTATATACTGAGATCTCAGAAGTACGATACACAACCTGCTATATACTGAGATCTCTGAAGTACAATACACAAGCTGCTATATACTGAGATCTCTGAAGTACGATACACAAGCTGCTATATACTGAGATCTCTGAAGTACGATACACAAGCTGCTATATACCGAGATCTCTGTAGTACAATACACAAGCTGCTAAATTATGAGATCTCTGAAGTACGATACACAAGCTGCTATATAATGTGATCTCTGTAGTACAATACACAAGCTGCTATATATTGAGATCTCAGTGATACGACACACAAGCTGCTATGTACTGAGATCTCTATAGTACAATGCACAATCTGCCATATTCTGAGATCGCTGTAGTACGATACATTCCACAGACATCATACTTTTCCCATTTCTGTACTGGTTATAGAAACTGTGACCCTGTTACAAATACTCAGTGTTTTATTATTATTAAAAAAACATGATATTGAGATTTCAAATTTCTTTGTTATTCTACCAGGTTTGTAAATATATTCGTGGTGGAATATTATCAATAGCTAGCTGTATGCTTTGAACTATTCTAATAATTAATAATAACAGGGAGTACGCCATCTTTGTTACACGGAACCGTCTGGTAAAATGTGCTTTTAAACATGCAAACAAATACACGCTCTGTATCAGAGGACACAATGTGAATAAATAATACTTATGTTTACATTTAGCACCTTTATTGAGTTTGTAAGTGTAATAATTTATAAGAATTTGCTGTTTTTCACACACTCGCGAAACAACCGGAATTAGTCATTTTCACGGAGTAGTGAAACACATGCGCGACAACATAAATCGGCAAAACGAGCCCGTTTCTCCTCCCTATAACGTACTCCCTGATAATAATGATTCCAAATATGGAAATTATGTAGAAAAACTGACGGGACTCCGTGAGTTTTAAACATATCAAGAGAGCCTTATATGTCCCTTTAAACCAAAACCAACCAGAAGTGATATGCATGTACTGTTTGTATGATATTGCAGTG
This sequence comes from Cyrtodaria siliqua, assembly GCA_037043455.1. Taxonomy (NCBI): domain Eukaryota; kingdom Metazoa; phylum Mollusca; class Bivalvia; order Adapedonta; family Hiatellidae; genus Cyrtodaria; species Cyrtodaria siliqua. Next base: position 12,769 of record JAWPHD010009470.1, on the reverse strand, counting down.
TATGTCCATTATGTTTAAGCATGTTTACACTGCAGGTTGATGATTCACTTGACAAGCTAGTGAGGCTACAAAATGAAGCTGTACGTGACACTGAACCAATCGTTGCGATAGATCATCTATTTGCAAATGTGGAATCTCTGAGTAGAACAGCGCTTTGCTCATTCATGGAGCAACCGCTTTGCTCATTCATGGAGCAACCAGAGCCCTTGGTGTCCGAAATGATAGGGAACATACGGGGTATTGATGTAGACCTTCTCTATAATTTGACAAAAATGGTCTCCAGAGGGAAAGCATCTCCACTGGAAGACTCGCCGGTTAGTACATGTATTCATCTCTTATGAGTTGTACAGGTATATCAATGTTAATGCTTGCACATGTGTTTACCTATTTGTTCAATATTACTTTTCCGCAATATACTACGTGCATTGCAAAATGTCACAATATATAAAACATTACTTTCGTAACAATTAAATAAACTATTTTAATTATTATTGCTGACAAGATTCCCGTTTTTTCAATAGGACGATGTCTTGCGTGATCTCCTGCAGACGATGCTGTTGCTACTGCGAGCCATTATGGAGATCCACCGGTGTCATGGCGTCTCGGAGGACTTCTTACATAGGCAGCTAGAGGATGCGTACCGGATGTTGCGTGAAGGGCGAGTCCAGTGGTGGTGTCTGCAAAACCTGCCTCTGTTCGCAAAGATTTGCTAACCAGCAAAAAAACTTACCGGATCTGTGTGCCCTCTATTTATAGTCTCCTTTATATCGACTTAGATCATTGAAGCGTATGCGGACGTCTAGAAACAATGAAATAGAAAGGCATTTTCATACAGTGTGAACACAATTTACTTTTGTTTTGATGTATACTTTTTTTTTCTGATTGATTTTCTATAAGTGCGATAAGTGTGTGTGTGTGTGTGTATTTCTAAGGATTTTAGTCCCTCCACCTACGACAGGCGTCCTACCCGACGATTATAAGCACAATGTCTGGACTTTTATCTGTGTGTTGTTGTGTGATGTGATGATATGTCTACTTGAAGCAGCGAACTCAATGGTTTCTTTATAGTGCTGCCACACTAGGCTGGAATACCACGCCGTAGTAGACATGATACCCCCAGTCACATTATTCTGACACTGGTCAATCAGTCGTAGCACTCCCCATTATTTGCTCGTCAGGCAAGGGTTACAAGAGACTACTCCATTTTTAAAGTCTTTGGTATGACGCGGTCAGGGGACTCGAACCCACGACATCCCGAATGCAAGGCAGACGCTATAACCACATAACGCTTAATCTAATGCATATATATATAGACTTTAATCCAGAACGAGGCTAAATTAACCGCAGCGAGAGGCACGTTTAAGGCAACTGTTAACATTCACTGCAATACAAATGTGTTTTAATAAAATACATATCGTCATAGTTTAAATATATAAATTTTGACATAAATACGTTTGCTTTATTCACGCGTGTGTGTGTATAAAGAGTTAAAACATACTGTATTGCTTTTAGTTGGGTTGTGTGCAACAGAGCACTGAATCGAACATGGTGAGAAAGCGTGAGAAAAATCCCAAATGTGTCCCGTTGGCCGGGTTTGTAATGACTAGTTTGCTGACTTCTTATTGGAACATCTCAAAGCTATTCATCAATAACCTTTGCCACTACGAATACGATGGAGATATAGCTCAAGTGGATCAAATACACTTTACACTTATATTCCACAAAATAGTTTAAAATCCACAGAGAAAATATAAGTTTGCAACGATATATTCAGTTATATTTAAAATTGAAAATTCTAATAAATGAGAAACACCCGTAGTACAGGCCTATTTATATGTGTGTAAACTATGACCTCGTCGAGTAGGCGGATACGATTATCCATATATGGCATAACAAGGCCACATCATCGATAAATGGGGTAAATAGGTGCGGAGTGAAAACTAATTTAATATATGAAGCTATGAACTTGTTCGTCCTTCCATTTTAAAGTATGTTGTTTACTAAACATTTTCAAACAGATATACATGTGAAAATTCAACTTTTATTTTCTCAGATACTTTTATTGTATGTTAAACTCACAAATGCTGTGTTTCTTTTAAATTTGTTTACCGTTGAATGTTATTGATATTGTTGGTTTAATGTAATTATTTGTTGTTGTAATTATTTGTTGTTGTTGTTTTGTTGTTGTTGTTGCTGTTGTTTTAAGCATAATCGATAAATTGTCAACATGTGCCCATTTGATATGACATTAGTCCCTTGTGGTTCCCGGTGGCCCCCGTTTGGTCACGGGGCAAAGAATAGGGCCACTGCAGATCCCTTTGGAGGGGTAGGCAAAGGGGTAGAATTCCCCCAAATTCATGTTCATTTTATCATTTTTTGTTCATGTTCATTAAAGGTCTTCATCATGATCCCTGCATTGTTTCAGGTGCTATCTCGCTCGCATCAAAAGAGCAGTGGCAGAAAAACAATAACGTGGCTACAGCGTAAATGGAGTTTCTACGACAGAATTTGCAGCAACTCTGCAGTTCAGGGTGAGAAGGTTCTAGGCCCATTTTCCATATTTTATCTCGATGTACATGGAAGATGAGCCTGGCATGTTTATGCCTGTTAGGCGCCATATAACCTTTTCATGTGTTGGTGCGCCTTAAAACCCCAATTCAATTCAATTGATATGACATTAATTTCATGATCTTTTTTTTAATATTATGAATAATATGGTATTTTTTAATTGTGTCAAATAAACAAATCTCTGAGGTTCCGGTTTCCTGACCGACCCTACTTTATTTGTGCATAAATGACCCCAAATAAAATGTCCAGGGAGAAGTTGCTTGAGGTAAAAGATGTATTTAATGGAAAAATAAGAAGTTATCGTACCCACATTCTCTATTTTGTAACATGTAATAGGAACTTCACATATTTGTTTTTTGACCTTAACTATTGGTATATTGTATATAAACGTTCTTGTATGATTATACTCTGTGTATGTGTTACCCTAACGGGCGATGTTTGCTCTTAAATTGGTGTTTTTATATCTAAATGCATGTGTTTGTTTTATATCACTTATTCGATAAACAATGAATGACAGAATCAGGCATATGACTTATAATAATGATGTTTATCAACGTCTTCAAATAATTGAATTGAATTGGGTTTTAAGGCGCACCAACACATGAAAGGTTATATGGCGCCTGACAGGCATGAACATGCCAGGCTCATCTTCCATGTACATGAGATAAACTATGGAAAATGGGCCTAGAACCTTCTCACCCTGAACTGCAGAGAAACTCCATTAACGCTGGAGCCACGTTTATTGTTTTTCTGCCACTTCTCTTTTGATGCGAGCGAGATAGCACCTGAAACAATGCAGGGATCATGACGAAGACCTTTAATGAACATGAACAAAAAATGATAAAATGAACATGAATTTTGGGGGATTCTTCCCCTCTAAAGGGATCTGCAGTGGCCCTATTCTTTGCCCCGTGACCAAACGGGGCCCCCGGGAACCACACGGGGCGTCTTCAAATAATTGATGATAACCTAATATGCAAAGCACATGTACGAGAACACAGATAAAAGAAGCATTCGACCGTGAAATATAACGTGTATAATCAGAAACTCTATCCAGGTGATAATGTATGTGCCGATTAAAAGTAAATATGTATTAACGGGTTCTTAAAATACCCGTGATTGAATATGCGTAATATGAATTATGATTTGGTAACAAATTCGATGTTCAGTTTTGGGGTTTAGTCTGGCTGGTTTATTTTGTGTCTATATATAGTTCTCAAAATATGCAGTAGGTTTAGAAATGGTGTACATATTTGTAAACGTTGGCTGTTGTTGGCGGGATAGCTACTTTAACCGTTGACACTTCAGTCTGCCGCCTTCGGATACATCGCGTTTAGATATGTGTCCTCTGTTAAATTAATGATCATTACTCCTCAGAACCTACTGAAAATTTCAAGTAACGCGTGCACATTGTTTTTGATGTTCGACTGATTATGTTAAATGGACCTTCGTAAATATCAATACCTGCTGCAGATCTACAGTCTGTCTATTTATGAACGACTGATCTGCAACAGGTACGAAGGCCCATTTGGGTAAATGTTATTTCACTTCTCTTTCCTATCGTCGGAACTCACGTTTTTAAATATGTTATCCCTCCTTTCCCATGCCACTTCTGAATTCCGAAATGTGGAATTGAATTGAATTGGGGTTTTACGGCGCACCAACACAAGAAAGGTTATATGGCGCCAAACAGGGATGAACATGCGAGGCTCATCCTCCATTTACATATAGATAAAATATGGAGAATGGGCCTAGAACCTTCTAACCTGCAGAACTGCAGAGTTGCTGCAAATTCTATTGCAGGCACTCCATTTAGGATGGAGCCACGTTTCCACATTTATATATTTTGTTTTCAGACGTCTAGGACAATCTTTCGATTGCTATTTATTCTAAAATAAAAAATCGGATCTTCATGAAATTTTTAACAGGATCTTGTGTAGTTGGTCCAAACTGAAATTTAACTTTCTGCAAAACCGAAGGTGGCCGTCAGAGCTAAAACAAAAACGAAATATGTTTTTGATCTTGATCGCCACTTGTTAGTGTTAGGGATATAACTAAATATTTAAAAAAAAAACAACCTTTACAGAAACATTTCAGTTGATGTCTCATTGCCCCTAAATGAAATTACTGTGAAAATCCAAGATGGCCACCTAGGCTAAAAATATATTAAAAGTGATTGCTCCTCTCCTGGACCCAGTGTGGTTCCCGGGCATGAATAGGGCCAATGCTTATCCATGTTCATTAAAGGTCTTCATCATCATCCCTGCATTGTTTCAGGTGCTACTTGAGTGTTGGCAGAAAACAATGATTGTGGTTATAGCGAAAAATGGTGTTTGCAACAGAATTTGCTGCAGTTATGCAGGTGAGAAGGTGGCGGTGGTCCATTCTGCATTATCTCGATGTATATGGAAGGTGGGCTTGGAATCAGCATTCCTTTTGGCGCCATATGATATAACTTTTTTGTCCGGCGTAAAACACATTTCATTCAAACTTCCCTTCTGGAATATTAAGAGGCATCATTCGGGATCTTTAACGAAATTCATTTCGGTGAGACTTCTTCCAAGATAGATACATTAATGGGACCTGCACGACAGGTAGTTGTGGCTTTCTAGGCTATTGTTTGTTTTGTATTTATACATGCACGAGCATCTTTGTGTTTTACTTACATTGCCTATTAATGCTGCCTTGTTCGTTAGAGAATAGTTCATGACGGGGATTTCTTTATTTACACTCCAGTTTTATTTGGAAGTGTGAGGTTTGGTGCACCCTAGAACCTGTTTTAAACCCTAAGCGGCCTTTTTTGTCACTGACCGTTCCAAGGCGGTAGCCCTATTGTCAACCCTTTTGTGTTTGTGATGTTTTATTCGGCATTTTGTTCATCTTTAAAGTTGTTCTTTGTTTCTACGTGTGTTTGTGGTTGACTGTCGTCCTTGAATGCTACTTTTCCTGTTCGATTTTTATATCCATATTGAGTAAATGAAAAGGCTGAGGTTTACATAGCTTTCAACAGCCTCTGGCTTATCACTTTTACGTCGCGATTTTACATCTAAAATTAGAAGTTTCTACGTAATTGATTGATTAGGTAACTGTTGTAACCATGTACTTTATTTATCATAGACCTGGGGTCTTCCTCCACCAGTGGAAGCTGGAAAGTCGCCATATGACCTTAGCTGTTGGTGCGACTATAAAATCCAATTCAATTCAATTCAATTATTTATCATAGAACTGTTTTGAAAAAAACTTAATTTACCTGAAAAATGACAACTGTTGTAGCTCACGTCTGTTGCGGCCAAACTACAAAGAGTTTTTCTTCGTCAGGGGAAGTAACTTTGACAAAAGCATGTTTGTATAATTATTAAGGTGTGAAAGCACCAATTATTTTCCCCATAGACACCAATGTTAAAGTGTCACATATTAATGATTTGCTGCAAATTCAACTCAAGTATGGATAATGCAGCAGTGTAATGTTCATATAGAAAACTATTTTTCCACTTGAAAAATCACCAGAAAACGTGGGGTCACAAGACATGTAAGAAAGTTCTTGTTTGTTTACTAAACAGGTCAAGGGTACAGCTGTTTTTATTGATCGACTGTTTTTCATTGCTCACAAAGTGTAAGCATGGAGTCGAAATTTCGAAAATGTTCTTCAGTGATCCAGTAAAACCTATTAATACGCTTCTTATACATATAACCACAAAATCGAATAGAAATGGGCAGTTTCCCCCTACTTATAATGCCCATTTCCATCGAAAAAGGAGGGATTACTTTTTATTATAGGAACTACATTCGACTACACCTCGGAGGTTTACATGTAATTGGTGTTGGTAAACCTTTAAGAGGAGAAAACATGTTCAGATGTTTCTTAAATGAGGAGTTTGTGTTGTCATTTTCATAACAAGCTTAAAAACACTCACTTCATGCAAATCGAATGATTATTTGCAGAGATATGGTCGTGTGAATACCAAGGACAATAGTCTGAAATCGACAAAAGTCAGAGATATTTTTTTTAATTTTACACTATCTGAATTGTCATACGAAACGGCATTTCTTGACAATACACCATATTAAATAGATCAAATGTTTAGAACATTCAATGGATATAAATAAAACATGCATTTTAGGTACAATTAGGACGACGAAAAGGCCAATTTGTGTCGATTTTCATGCCAAAATTGATTTTTCAGTCAAATTCTTCAAAATTGGTGGTACCATACCTGATTATAGTAGCGAATACGAGCTTAATAATGCCAAAAATACCGCTAAAATCAGAATTGATACTAGCTGAACGCTACCAAGTCGAGTTTGAATGATAAGGAACAATATTTTACCTTTTACACAAATCTTCATTTTTCACAGTATCCTATTTTAGGGGGGTAGGGGAAATATTTAGTGGTTTCATGCCTACCAAACCTGTTGTCATGCAAATTTAATTCATGAAAACATGTTGCAAACATGCAACCCTACATGTTGATACGAAAAAGACATAGTTCGACTGCAAACACTTCACCAATACGTCATTTTAAACAAGAAAAAAAAATGAAACTCAAAATTACAGCTTTTATAGACAAAATTGGACTAAAAACGCTCAAACCCTATTTAATAAACTATGGGAAACTTATTTCTGAGCTTATTTTACCAATTGTTATCGGAAAAGTGTCCCTAGGTACGAATCTGAGCGAGTCCTAATTACTGCACGCATCTCTTATAAGAGGAGAAAACATGTTCAGATGTTTCTTAAATGAGGAGTTTGTGTTGTCATTTTCATAACAAGCTTAAAAACACTCACTTCATGCAAATCGAATGATTATTTGCAGAGATATGGTCGTGTGAATACCAAGGACAATAGTCTGAAATCGACAAAAGTCAGAGATATTTTTTTTAATTTTACACTATCTGAATTGTCATACGAAACGGCATTTCTTGACAATACACCATATTAAATAGATCAAATGTTTAGAACATTCAATGGATATAAATAAAACATGCATTTTAGGTACAATTAGGACGACGAAAAGGCCAATTTATGTCGATTTTCATGCCAAAATTGATTTTTCAGTCAAATTCTTCAAAATTGGTGGTACCATACCTGATTATAGTAGCGAATACGAGCTTAATAATGCCAAAAATACCGCTAAAATCAGAATTGATACTAGCTGAACGCTACCAAGTCGAGTTTGAATGATAAGGAACAATATTTTACCTTTTACACAAATCTTCATTTTTCACAGTATCCTATTTTAGGGGGGTAGGGGAAAGATTTAGTGGTTTCATGCCTACCAAACCTGTTGTCATGCAAATTTAATTCATGAAAACATGTTGCAAACATGCAACCCTACATGTTGATACGAAAAAGACATAGTTCAACTGCAAACACTTCACCAATACGTCATTTTAAACAAGAAAAAAAAATGAAACTCAAAATTACAGCTTTTATAGACAAAATTGGACTAAAAACGCTCAAACCCTATTTAATAAACTATGGAAAACTTATTTCTGAGCTTATTTTACCAATTGTTATCGGAAAAGTGTCCCTAGGTACGAATCTGAGCGAGTCCTAATTACTGCACGCATCTCTTATAAGAGGAGAAAACATGTTCAGATGTTTCTTAAATGAGGAGTTTGTGTTGTCATTTTCATAACAAGCTTAAAAACACTCACTTCATGCAAATCGAATGATTATTTGCAGAGATATGGTCGTGTGAATACCAAGGACAATAGTCTGAAATCGACAAAAGTCAGAGATATTTTTTTTAATTTTACACTATCTGAATTGTCATACGAAACGGCATTTCTTGACAATACACCATATTAAATAGATCAAATGTTTAGAACATTCAATGGATATAAATAAAACATGCATTTTAGGTACAATTAGGACGACGAAAAGGCCAATTTATGTCGATTTTCATGCCAAAATTGATTTTTCAGTCAAATTCTTCAAAATTGGTGGTACCATACCTGATTATAGTAGCGAATACGAGCTTAATAATGCCAAAAATACCGCTAAAATCAGAATTGATACTAGCTGAACGCTACCAAGTCGAGTTTGAATGATAAGGAACAATATTTTACCTTTTACACAAATCTTCATTTTTCACAGTATCCTATTTTAGGGGGGTAGGGGAAAGATTTAGTGGTTTCATGCCTACCAAACCTGTTGTCATGCAAATTTAATTCATGAAAACATGTTGCAAACATGCAACCCTACATGTTGATACGAAAAAGACATAGTTCAACTGCAAACACTTCACCAATACGTCATTTTAAACAAGAAAAAAAAATGAAACTCAAAATTACAGCTTTTATAGACAAAATTGGACTAAAAACGCTCAAACCCTATTTAATAAACTATGGAAAACTTATTTCTGAGCTTATTTTACCAATTGTTATCGGAAAAGTGTCCCTAGGTACGAATCTGAGCGAGTCCTAATTACTGCACGCATCTCTTATAAGAGGAGAAAACATGTTCAGATGTTTCTTAAATGAGGAGTTTGTGTTGTCATTTTCATAACAAGCTTAAAAACACTCACTTCATGCAAATCGAATGATTATTTGCAGAGATATGGTCGTGTGAATACCAAGGACAATAGTCTGAAATCGACAAAAGTCAGAGATATTTTTTTTAATTTTACACTATCTGAATTGTCATACGAAACGGCATTTCTTGACAATACACCATATTAAATAGATCAAATGTTTAGAACATTCAATGGATATAAATAAAACATGCATTTTAGGTACAATTAGGACGACGAAAAGGCCAATTTATGTCGATTTTCATGCCAAAATTGATTTTTCAGTCAAATTCTTCAAAATTGGTGGTACCATACCTGATTATAGTAGCGAATACGAGCTTAATAATGCCAAAAATACCGCTAAAATCAGAATTGATACTAGCTGAACGCTACCAAGTCGAGTTTGAATGATAAGGAACAATATTTTACCTTTTACACAAATCATCATTTTTCACAGTATCCTATTTTAGGGGGGTAGGGGAAAGATTTAGTGGTTTCATGCCTACCAAACCTGTTGTCATGCAAATTTAATTCATGAAAACATGTTGCAAACATGCAACCCTACATGTTGATACGAAAAAGACATAGTTCAACTGCAAACACTTCACCAATACGTCATTTTAAACAAGAAAAAAAAATGAAACTCAAAATTACAGCTTTTATAGACAAAATTTGACTAAAAACGCTCAAACCCTATTTAATAAACTATGGAAAACTTATTTCTGAGCTTATTTTACCAATTGTTATCGGAAAAGTGTCCCTAGGTACGAATCTGAGCGAGTCCTAATTACTGCACGCATCTCTTATAGGTGTGAAAGCACCAATTATTTTCCCCATAGACACCAATGTTAAAGTGTCACATATTAATGATTTGCTGCAAATTCAACTCAAGTATGGATAATGCAGCAGTGTAATGTTCATATAGAAAACTATTTTTCCACTTGAAAAATCACCAGAAAACGTGGGGTCACAAGACATGTAAGAAAGTTCTTGTTTGTTTACTAAACAGGTCAAGGGTACAGCTGTTTTTATTGATCGACTGTTTTCATTGCTCACAAAGTGTAAGCATGGAGTCGAAATTTCGAAAATGTTCTTCAGTGATCCAGTAAAACCTATTAATACGCTTCTTATACATATAACCACAAAATCGAATAGAAATGGGCAGTTTCCCCCTACTTATAATGCCCATTTCCATCGAAAAAGGAGGGATTACTTTTTATTATAGGAACTACATTCGACTACACCTCGGAGGTTTACATGTAATTGGTGTTGGTAAACCTTTAAGAGGAGAAAACATGTTCAGATGTTTCTTAAATGAGGAGTTTGTGTTGTCATTTTCATAACAAGCTTAAAAACACTCACTTCATGCAAATCGAATGATTATTTGCAGAGATATGGTCGTGTGAATACCAAGGACAATAGTCTGAAATCGACAAAAGTCAGAGATATTTTTTTTAATTTTACACTATCTGAATTGTCATACGAAACGGCATTTCTTGACAATACACCATATTAAATAGATCAAATGTTTAGAACATTCAATGGATATAAATAAAACATGCATTTTAGGTACAATTAGGACGACGAAAAGGCCAATTTATGTCGATTTTCATGCCAAAATTGATTTTTCAGTCAAATTCTTCAAAATTGGTGGTACCATACCTGATTATAGTAGCGAATACGAGCTTAATAATGCCAAAAATACCGCTAAAATCAGAATTGATACTAGCTGAACGCTACCAAGTCGAGTTTGAATGATAAGGAACAATATTTTACCTTTTACACAAATCTTCATTTTTCACAGTATCCTATTTTAGGGGGGTAGGGGAAAGATTTAGTGGTTTCATGCCTACCAAACCTGTTGTCATGCAAATTTAATTCATGAAAACATGTTGCAAACATGCAACCCTACATGTTGATACGAAAAAGACATAGTTCAACTGCAAACACTTCACCAATACGTCATTTTAAACAAGAAAAAAAAATGAAACTCAAAATTACAGCTTTTATAGACAAAATTGGACTAAAAACGCTCAAACCCTATTTAATAAACTATGGAAAACTTATTTCTGAGCTTATTTTACCAATTGTTATCGGAAAAGTGTCCCTAGGTACGAATCTGAGCGAGTCCTAATTACTGCACGCATCTCTTTAAGAGGAGAAAACATGTTCAGATGTTTCTTAAATGAGGAGTTTGTGTTGTCATTTTCATAACAAGCTTAAAAACACTCACTTCATGCAAATCGAATGATTATTTGCAGAGATATGGTCGTGTGAATACCAAGGACAATAGTCTGAAATCGACAAAAGTCAGAGATATTTTTTTTAATTTTACACTATCTGAATTGTCATACGAAACGGCATTTCTTGACAATACACCATATTAAATAGATCAAATGTTTAGAACATTCAATGGATATAAATAAAACATGCATTTTAGGTACAATTAGGACGACGAAAAGGCCAATTTATGTCGATTTTCATGCCAAAATTGATTTTTCAGTCAAATTCTTCAAAATTGGTGGTACCATACCTGATTATAGTAGCGAATACGAGCTTAATAATGCCAAAAATACCGCTAAAATCAGAATTGATACTAGCTGAACGCTACCAAGTCGAGTTTGAATGATAAGGAACAATATTTTACCTTTTACACAAATCTTCATTTTTCACAGTATCCTATTTTAGGGGGGTAGGGGAAAGATTTAGTGGTTTCATGCCTACCAAACCTGTTGTCATGCAAATTTAATTCATGAAAACATGTTGCAAACATGCAACCCTACATGTTGATACGAAAAAGACATAGTTCAACTGCAAACACTTCACCAATACGTCATTTTAAACAAGAAAAAAAAATGAAACTCAAAATTACAGCTTTTATAGACAAAATTGGACCAAAAACGCTCAAACCCTATTTAATAAACTATGGAAAACTTATTTCTGAGCTTATTTTACCAATTGTTATCGGAAAAGTGTCCCTAGGTACGAATCTGAGCGAGTCCTAATTACTGCACGCATCTCTTTAAGAGGAGAAAACATGTTCAGATGTTTCTTAAATGAGGAGTTTGTGTTGTCATTTTCATAACAAGCTTAAAAACACTCACTTCATGCAAATCGAATGATTATTTGCAGAGATATGGTCGTGTGAATACCAAGGACAATAGTCTGAAATCGACAAAAGTCAGAGATATTTTTTTTAATTTTACACTATCTGAATTGTCATACGAAACGGCATTTCTTGACAATACACCATATTAAATAGATCAAATGTTTAGAACATTCAATGGATATAAATAAAACATGCATTTTAGGTACAATTAGGACGACGAAAAGGCCAATTTATGTCGATTTTCATGCCAAAATTGATTTTTCAGTCAAATTCTTCAAAATTGGTGGTACCATACCTGATTATAGTAGCGAATACGAGCTTAATAATGCCAAAAATACCGCTAAAATCAGAATTGATACTAGCTGAACGCTACCAAGTCGAGTTTGAATGATAAGGAACAATATTTTACCTTTTACACAAATCTTCATTTTTCACAGTATCCTATTTTAGGGGGGTAGGGGAAAGATTTAGTGGTTTCATGCCTACCAAACCTGTTGTCATGCAAATTTAATTCATGAAAACATGTTGCAAACATGCAACCCTACATGTTGATACGAAAAAGACATAGTTCAACTGC